>ML836309.1:4920-27340 GCA_009831015.1 Picea engelmannii | reverse complement strand
TCTATAGATGAATGAGGTAACCAAGGATATATAATCCAAAATTCTGAGGCAAATGAAGAAAAAAAGGCCGAAATGCAAGGAAGGATAAATTCTTTTGATGGTGATTTCTAAGGTATGTTATTTATAGGTCATCTCACCTTTTTCGCTATAACTTATTTTCTATAATGATTCAGATCGTGAAATTGATATGAATGTGAGAAAACATATCCAAGTATATGTGGTTAAAAATTCAGGTTGTGGGTCGTTGTATTTTGGGAGTTACACTCCGTGGAAAATAGGGTTTGTGGCTAGTCCTGAAACTAGTCAAAATCAGGTGTTTTGGGTAAAAACATCATCATTTCTTCATAAAAGATAAAAATTATATGAGACAAAATGTGTTGGTTAGGGTAAAGTATGTAGTATGTTGTGTAATAGTTTCATATCACTTCATCAAATATTTGGTGCGGGGCACGCTCTACAAGGTCGCTCTCTAGAATAAGCCAGAATTCAGCAAGGTATGCCATTTTTGCTATAAATCCTTTTATGAGAGGTTCCAAGTAGTGCCACTTGGAGGAATTGCACAAAACACACTAAAGAAAATTGTGTATTAGTTTCAGATCTTTATTTATTACAGGTACAAAGTTATGATTATTTCAAGTTAGGGTTGTTGACTAATCCAAAACTAGTCATGGTTGAGACTAGCAGTTGATGAGTTGGCACATACATGAGGTGTATAGTTAATGATGTTGGTACATATTGATGAGTAATTTTTTATGAGTAGTTGACACATGATTGGTATATACTTGGTACATGGTTGGATGCACTTGTTTATGGTACAGGTTGATTACAGGTTGTTTGGCACATGTTGGTGCATGGTTGATGCTCTGTTTTATGGTACAGATTGATATCTGTTGAGGATTGTTGCCTCATATTAGTTGGTGCTAAGAATGTAATATGAGTATTGCATATATACCTGGTGATCTTGTAGAGTTGTATTCTATTCAGTTGTTGCTGAAAAACCCCCGAATTGAAGTCCATAATAAAAAGAAAAATTGTACATACATCTTGTGTTCCTTGTGTTCATTGTGGAGATGATTTGTTGATGATATATGTTGCTGATATGTATTCACATCTAACTGATTATTAATGACAACAATGAGTAATGAGTAAATGTCAAATGCTAACTAATGAGTTTTGTGTAAGAGGGAAGTTTTGGGAAAAAGATCCCCACACTCATTCAGCCCCCCCTCTAAGTGTGGTAGGTGTGTCCAACAGTGATATCTTCGATAGGGTTGTTAGAGCCTAATCTCTTTACTCCTGTCACGACCCTCAACATGGTTTCCTTCCAGAGTGTGTTTCTTCCTTCCAGTGAAGACCGCTTGGAATCCATGACCGAGTTTTGTCCCTTGACATGGTGTCATTTCGAAGCATTGTCCTCTTGGAATGCATGATCAAGAAGAGACTCTGAGGATAGTTTTTGCATCTCTGAGGAAACCTCGTTAAAAAATGAAACAAAGGTCTTTGAGCATGATTTTATGATTTCAAGCTCATTTAAAAATTAAACCAACCTTGAGCATTGTTTTTTGATTTCAAGCTCATTAAAAAAATGAAACATGTTACGAGGATAGTTTTTGCATCTCTGTGGCAACCTCATTAAAAAATTAAACATAGGTTATGAGCATAGTTCATGTTTCTGTGTCAATATTGTTAAAAAATGAAACAAATGTCTGGGGATTATACCTAGAGTCACGAGCATAGTTCTTCTCATGTGTGAAGCTCATTAAAAAATGAAACAACTTCCCCCTCTCCATTTGCGTCAAGTGCTACATATAGTATGTGAAGCTTCATTTCATTATCCTTTGCAGTTGGATGAAATAAATCTTGGGGGGCATTTGCCTCAGCCTCTGGACTTCATGCTGAATTTAGAGCCACTAGTTTCTTAAGTTGGGGGCTCAGTACCAACCATCCCTGTGTTATGCGTTGGGAAGTCCAAACATAGTTTTCTATGGTTCAATATTGTGTAAAAATGAAACCACATACCTCAAGCATATTTTCCTCTGGTTCAAGGTTGTGTAAAAATGAAACCAGGTCCAAGCATAGTTTTGTTTTGTCTTAAAGCTTGCGTAAAAATGAAAAAAATCCTGAGCTTAGTCTTTGTTCTTTCTCATGCTCGTAAATACCTGAGAATACATTACTGAGCTTAGTCTTTGTTCTTTCTCATGCTCGTAAATCAATGAGAATGTAATCGAGTATACGTTTATCACTTTTTCAGACTTGTAAAGGTTATACAAAAACGGAACCCACTGGAGTTCCATTTAAGCTCTTTTTAGACTCTCTAAACATGAAAAGATTGCCGAGTGATCTTGTTCTTTTAACGCTCGTTAAAGTATTTGAAAAAAACATTTGTTGAGCGATAGTTTACCTCTTTTTCGGTCTCATCAGACTACTTTACAAAAAAGGAAATGAGATATTTCTCTTTAAGTGTTTCTTAGACTCTATAACCATGAAAAACCCCTGAGTTTTCTTTCTTTGGACTCATAAAACAAACATTGAAAGGCCCATGTGGGACCGAACCACTCCTTCCTAGGGTTTGTTAAACATACTCTAAGGAACTGATCCAAAGGATGAACTTACATTTCAAGCATATGTTATCATCCTCAAGCTTGTGTAAAAATAAAGAGGTACTTGCCAGAAACAGTGGGGGAAAATTTGGGAAAGAAATGTGTCTAAACCTGTATTCCATGGAAGAGTCATTTTTTGAACATGACACCCTTTCACTCGCCTTGTGTCTAGGTTGGAAAATACGCTCGTCTCTTAATCATACTCCTTATAATATTACCCATTGGTCTGTGTTCCCTGTTGTTGAGTCAGTATTTCCAAGACAGTTGTCGTGTTGTCAATATGTTCAAAGAGAAGTTCAACCCGGAAAGCCTTTTGTTGCGTCGACCATTTATGCAGTCCTTAAGCCTTCTATTGTGTCGGCCATCCCTGAATCAATCTTGAGTTACTGGTTTCTATGATCTACATAAAATATTTTTACCCGTCTCATGTCATTGATGGGGGATACATTAAGGCCCTCCTGTGACGAGTTTTTTCCTGTTGACTTCAACTCATTATCCAGGATTTAGACTTAGAAACTAATTGGTACCTTGGAACTTGCATGCCTCAATGGTAGGTTTCCTCGCTTTYGAAAATGGGTTTTCATTATTGACCCCTGATCCGGAGATTCCACCGAGTGTTTGACTTCATCTCATTAATTCACATTCGTTGGATTGTACTAGTGTACCTTGGGAGTCATTGACATTAATGGTGATTTCCCTCGCACTTGTTAACGGTATACACTAATGACTGGTAATCAAGTGGTTTCTACCATGTTCGACTTCGACACATGTATTTTCATGGTTAGATTCATACTATAGAGTGGTGGAGATGAAGACCCTGGATCTTTTTTGACAGATTCAGGTTGCGTTGAAGTATATTCAGTTTGTACTATTGCATAGGTCCACATTGTATGCCTCATGGCTATGTTCAAATATGAGTCTTTAACACATAGATCCACAGTGTATTTTTTGGAGGCTATGTTCAGATTTGTGTCATATTGGCATGGATCCACAGTGTATGTTTGGTGGCCATGAACTATCTTACTTCACATGGATCTTTGCATGTCAGCATTTATGCTCCGAGTCATTTTTATTCTGAGTATGGAAATTCCTACCTCATTGATGATATATTATTGTATTGTATTTCCTTGTTTGTTGGTAGGTTTTCGATCGACTTTTCCTTGTTCCCTACACACACTCGACAAAGTATTTCAGCTATCACTCTCTCTGTTCTAACTTCATACTTTGGGGTCTATCTGTTACACATTATTTTCGTCATCCCTATGACCGTTAATGGTGTAAACCTATCTGTTTCCTTCAGAGGGGTCAGTGGCCTGAGTTCCTAAAGAAAGAAGGGAGAAGAACTTTTCCTGAGAAAAGAAGTTGCATTCTCCTTTGTAAAAACCCTATTAAAAAGGATGTTCAGAGGTTGCTATATAGGCAGGGTGTGAAAATGTCTGATTTTCACAGGTTGCACCATAGCTAGGTCACGAACTATTCATAGGTTTCTATATAGGCAGGGTGTGAAAATGCTCATACATGGGAAAAACGAGCATCTTCTCGATGCTTCTAGAAGGAGAAACTTCCATGATGAGGTGGAATCCGAATGGTTTGGATCTTACTTTATTTCATGATTTAGTGGGATCATCCTAACCTCCTCACCTTATCCTCTTCAAATTATAAAAGGAGAGGAACTCTCATGGAGAAAGTTAGCTTTTGGGATTAGCTTGGATTGGATTGAGCTTTGGAGATTGTTAGCTTGGCTAGATGAGCCATTTTTTAAAGATAGATTGAGAATATTATTAGATCTATGCTCTCAGAATTATTGGAGTGAAAGTGTGTGGGGAATGAAGGACAGTTAGAAGGGACCTTACGACATCAAGGCCATGGTTGTAATCTCTCTTTCACATTTAATATGATACAGTAATATGATTCTTTCCTATAAATCTTGTTTTGTTTTATTGTATGATTCCTTGATCACATACATAGGTTTATATTAAGTTTATGCTATTACTATCACTTTGGTTGGTTGTGTTCTTTTGCAGTTTCATCATTGTATGAGCATTGGAATGGAGCTAGGATGGTGATGGCGAGAGGAAGCAATGTTTAAATGGTATGTCACCTATCCCTCTTTAGTTAGTAAATTCAATATCTAAAACTTAAGGAAACAGTCATGTTCTGGTGTGTTTTGTTCTAGATCTAGGTGGATCTAGGGAGATCAGTTAGTGTCTGCACCTGCCGATTTATCCATTAACACTTATGAAGTGAGGGTGGAAAGTAGGAGCATGAAAAGATTCATATACTTTACTAAGTAAATGTAATTTAAGGGATTTGGTGCTTCCTGGGGTTGGTGCCTTAAAAGGGAGTTGGTGCTTCCTGGGGTTGGTTCCCTAAAGACAAGGGATTTTGTTCTTCCTAGGGTTGGTTCCCTGAAGAAGGGTATTCATGTCTCCTAGATTTGGTTCTCTAAAAAGGATTGGTGTACTTCACTATTCTTCATAAATCCTTGTAATTCCTATTAATTATATTTATATAATTGATTTTACAAAAAAAGTCCATTGTTGATCTATTATGGTAATTAACAAAATATAAAAGTAACTGCAAATTGTTGAAAAAGGGTAATACTGATTCACCCCCCCTCTCAATATTCCAACAATCATAACATCCAATTAATCCATATCACTAATGAGTCAAAAAATCACAACAATTTTCAAGAAATGTCCTAGCATCCCAAGGGATCCCTAAATACACCACCATTAAATTGTTGGGCCAAGGTATTCCACGTAACCAAATAATATCACATCATTACGAATCACATAATATCAAAGCATCGTGAACCACAATATTAAAGCATCGTGAACCACATAATATGAAATAATCATGAATCACATAATATCAAATCCTCATGAATCACATAATATTAAAACATCATGAAACGCATCACATAAGGAAATATCATCAAGCCATATTATCATCATCGATCATTAGGACTAGTTGTTAAGGGTGAATTCCAACATCCATGAACCATATAAATATTTATTTCCAAGTATTAATTATTAAATTATGATGAATCTAAAACAACATTAAAACAAATTCTAGCATCAGGGGTGTCATTGTGATATCATCATACAAAAAGAGGAAAAATATTTCTTATTTATGACTCTAACTCCGGCATCATCATCTTATAATTAATGTTTCCAATGGATGTAAACCCAATTTATTACTTGGTTCCATAAACATTATTTCTCACTACTGGCTATTACAAATGGTTCAGTAGTACATGAAGATACTTGAAAGTTATTAAAAAATTTCACATGCAATGATAAGGCCAATTTGTAAGCTATGACACCCATGTTCGCTAGGATATCGAAGGGACCACAATGTCTAGGTGCCAACTTCTTCCATTTTTCCAAGCATAATGAACTTCTCTTAGGATTAACTCTGAGGACCACCTTTTCCCCCACCTTTCAACTTCACCATGTTCTTCTCTTGTCTACATAATTATTTTATCAATCTTGGGAAATCTTTAGATACAATTTAATTTTCTCTATCCTCTCTAGTCCTAGAATATCATGTTCTTTCATTAGTCATACCTCCAAATTATCCCAACTCACAAGAGAGTTTTGATTGCATCTATATAGGTATTGACATGGACTCTTCTTGATAGAGGTGTGATACCCGTTATTGTTATCAAACTCTACCAAAGGAAGATAATCTTCCCAACTGATAGGTTGATTCATTACATACATTATGATCTTGTCTTCTAAACTAAAATTTCCTTTTTATTTGTCCATCCATGTCAGTATGGTATGCTATGATAAAACTCAAATTAGTATGCAAATCATGAAACCAACTCTACCAAAATATAGAGGTGAACTTTGAGTCACGATCATTCACAATTACTTTTGGCACATCATGTAGCCTCATTACTTATTTGATGAATATGGAGAATATGTCACGTGCCTCATGGGTGGTATTTACTATAATGAGATGGGATATCATCCTTACTTGGTCAACAACTACTAATGTGGATTCATTACCCTCAGAGTTGTTTTGCAATCTTATGATGAAGTCCATAGATATTTATTCCTATTTAAAATATGGTACATCGAAGGATTTCTAATTTCTAGTGGGATACTAATGCTCCACTTTTATCTACTGACATTCTAGGCATTGAGCTACATATGCATCCATATCTGAATTTAATCCTAGATAGTAATACATTTTCATCATACTTTAATACATCCTTTGATACCCTGGGTGTCAAGAATATGATGAATCATGTGTCTCATGGAATACTAACCTCCTCACATATGGTAAATCTCACACACCTAAAACGAAGGTCGTATGCAAACATTTCGGCCCTACGAAGTTGGGGCACCAAATCCACCAACTTACCTATAGGGCCCACATAACTTTTGGTGTTTCACCTTCTAGGGTTAGGTTTTTGGATGTCTAGGGTTTTTTCATTCATGAGTAATATCAAAAAGGCCTATGGAGTCTCATTGTAATCCATTCTGCTCAGACAAATGCATGTAGAAACCACATCTCTTCTCAGAGATAGATACCACCATTCGAGCAAGTTTTAGTTCTGTAGTTTTATAGTTTCATCCTATTTCATTATTTAATAAAAGATATTGTTCACTGGATATTTCTGTCATTTTGCTTATCTTTGTGTTTATTGTATTCATTCTATTAATCAGTTCATTCTTCTCCTAAATATGGATCAGTGGTATCAGATCAGTCTGCTCTTCATTTATTTTTCTTCATGCATGTCCCTAACAAGGTCTAGGTACAAGAAGTTGGGACTCGAACCAATGGAGCCATTACCAGATCGGTCACATCGATCCTAACAAAAATCCATGGGAGATGAAAAAAATATGATGGAGCAGGAGATCCTATTAAAATGTTGCTCGAGGAAGCCCTCGCGTGACCAAGGAATGAAATTATGTACAACTTCACGCAGATGCTTTGACGGTTGCCCATGGGAGAATCATATTCATCAAGCGGCCATGCAACCCCCTTCAAGGTATAGGTAAATTTTGATATTCCGGTATTTGAATGATTTATAGATGCAAATGTTGTAGATAAATGGTTAAATCTACTCAAAGGATATTTTTCGGTCCATAATTTTTATGATAGGGAAAATATCACTTTTGAATTCCTCAAGGTCGTTCCCCATGTTAAATAGGTACTTACTCTGAGAAAAGGGCCATGGAGGAATCTACAATTTTTTTGGTGGCCCCTACATGGGATTCCTTCTGGGATGCCATTAAAGAACAGTACTACCCTGTTGGAATCTACAATTACTAATACACCAAATGGACCACCCTACGTCAAGAAAAGGACCAGAAAGTACCCGATTTCACCAATATTTTCCATACCCTACACACCAAATTGGGTATCAAAGATTCTGAACGTCATCTGGTGCTCAAATACCGAAGTTGTTTGCATATATACATTCAAACATAGATGGAGTTCCTAGGCATTGCATCATTGGGCACAACTTATAGATACGCTGTCAAGATCGAGCATAAATGTAAGAAGAAACAATGAGAGTTTAGATCTGCAAACCCCTCACAGCCGAAGCAAGAAAAAGGCAACCCCAACCCACACAGCAAGGGCCCCATTTGATATGGCCATCCTTAATACAATCTGTCCAATCCATAACAAAAGAAGGAAAATGGAAAGATGAAGAAGGACATGGGAAAATGGTGTGAGTACCATAAAAATCCTTGGCACAAGACTGACGAATTCCACTCCAAGAAGTCCCTCATGGCCGAGCTGAAGGCTCCCGAGTGAGAGGTCGATTCTGATTCTGAGTCAAATCCTGAAGGAGGGAAGAGGATTATCGATGTTGAACCCAGTGCCATAGTCACTACCACCAAAGTTCGACCAAGCGAACCAGAGGAAGGGGAACGCCTCTTTAACTTGTATATGTGGGTCAAGGGGGATCCAATTCATTTCATTGTCGATAGAGGTAGTCATAAGAACCTAATTTCAGTAGATTTCATCAAGCAACTAAACCTGCCATCGATACCGCACCTGCAACCCTACACCATTGGCTCGCTTCATCAAGGGAGAGAATTCGTGTCAGCCAACAATGTCGTTTTCCCTACAACATCGAGCCTTTCAGGGATGAGGTACTGTGTGATATTTCTCCCCTTGAAGTTTGTGATGTTCTTTTAGGACAACCATATTTATTGAAGTGTCATGTTATGTATGAATCTATACCCCGCATTTTTATTATTACTTTGGGTAGAAAATTGTACAGGATCTCAGAGGTGGCACCACCTACTGTTATTTCTTTAATCTCTACTAAGAAATGCAGCAAGGTCATTTCATAGACTGGGAATTTCATCTTCTTTATGATCCAAGCTCATGGTAAGCAGAAGGTCACCGCCACATCTGTGGCCTATACACAACGCCTCTCTTTGAAGAAAAAGAAACTGGATGGGATCATGGAAGAATATAAATACATCTTCGTCTCACCTACAGGGGTATCGACACACTACCAAGTCAAGCATCCAATTGATTTGACTACCAACACACCTCTACCTAATGGACTATTCTATCAGTGCTCGTTGATGGAGAATGATGAAATCAGACATCAGATCTAAGATCTTCTTCAAAAGAGGCACATCATACCTAAATCCTCCCCTTGTGAAAGCCCAATTGTATTGGTGCAGAAGAAGGATGAGACTTGGTGACTCTACATTGATTACAGAGCCTTAAACAAAATCACAGTTAGGAACCGCTACCCCATTCCTAGGATTGATGACCTTATTGAATAACTCAAGGGGGCCAAGTTCTTCAAAAATATTGACTTGAAGTTTGGATACCACCAGGTTCCCATCGAACCAAGTGATGTACGAAAGAAAACCTTGAAGTATAAAGAAGGTCTCTATGAATGGCTAGTCATGCCCTTTGGCTTAACAAATGCACCAGCCACTTTCGTGAGGTTGATGGATGATGTATTGAGACACTTCATCAACTCCTTTTTGGTAGTATATTTGGATGACATCCTCATCTTCAACAAAATCTAGGAGGAGCACATGTGGCATATTCAATAGGTTTTGAGCACTTTGCGGCAGTCCAAGCTTTATGCCAACTTGGAAAAATGATCTTTTGGCATGAACAGGCTCCAATAATAGGGCTACATTGTTGATGAGCATGGGGTACATGTTGATCCAGCTAAGATCCAAGTCATTCGTGACTGGCCATCCCAACCACACTGATCGAGCTTTGAAGCTTCTTGGGACTAGCCAATATTTATCGACGGTTAGTGTTGGGATTCTCCCATATTGCATGGGCCCTCAACCAGGTGACCAAGGGTGGTGGTAGGGCCAATTTCATGTGGGGGAAGGAGAAGAAACTAGAATTACAACATATGACACATCGTTTGTGCTCAACTCCAGTACTCTCCTTGCTCGATCTGCAATAACCATTCAATATTGAGACTGATGCATATGACTATGTTGTGGGCGTAGTTCTCACTCAACACGTGAATCCGGTGGCATACCATAGTGAGAGACTCTCTGATACTATACAGAATTACCCCACCTATGAAAAGGAAATGTATTCCATTGTACAAGCCTATCATCAATGGAAACATTACATTCTGGGGAAAGAGACGATCATACATATTGATCACAAGCCTTTGCAGTTCATACAAACACAAGGGAAATTGCAGAACGACTGCTATCAGAAGTGGTTCACCTACATGCAGTAGTTCCATCTCAATATCAAGTATAAGACAAGTATCTCCAATTGTCTCACTCACTACCTCAGCCGACCTCTTGTGGCCACACTCACCACTGTGCTCCATTCCTATGGACATGAAACATCCGAGTGGCTTCAAATTTACTAGCAAGATCCGGACTTTGCTACCACATATCAAATCTTGGGTACAGGCACCACTGTCACTGATTTTCACATTCAAGATAGACTCTTATGCCACTTGGTCCATATATGTGTTCCTACAAGCAAGTGTGCAAAGCTTATTTGGGAATCCCACTACAGTCGAGTGGCAGGACATTTTGGTGTAGAGAAAACTGTGGTCATTCTTCAGAAACATTTTTATTGGCCAAAAATTTGACAGGACGTCAACAAGTATATCATATCTTGCACTACCTACACCATTTCCAAGCCATCCATCAACAATCAAGGATTATACACCCCTCTTCCTATTCCTGAGAAGCCGTGGGAATCCATCTCCATGGATTACATGTCTGGTTTTTCATCCACCAAGCACAGAAATGATTGTGTGTTTGTGGTTGTTGATTGTTTTTCGAAGATGGCCATCCTCACAACCTGTAAGAAGAATTTCACAATGACAAATAATGTCAATCTCTTCTTCAAACTATTTTGGGTTCNTGAGAAGCCGTGGGAATCCATCTCCATGGATTACATGTCTGGTTTTTCATCCACCAAGCACAGAAATGATTGTGTGTTTGTGGTTGTTGATTGTTTTTCGAAGATGGCCATCCTCACAACCTGTAAGAAGAATTTCAGAATGACAAATAATGTCAATCTCTTCTTCAAACTATTTTGGGTTCACTTTGGGATACCACAGACCATCATCTTTGACCGAGACAACAGGTTTCTCAACACCTTTTGGTCAAGTCTCTACTCTCTATTGGACACCAAGCTCACAAAATCCACTTCTTTCCACACCCAAATGGATGGTCGAACCGAGTTCATTAATCATATGAGTGTGCACATCCCATGCATGTATAATTATAAGCATCTTCATACATGGGATGAGAGTTTTCCATATGTGTAACATAGTTACAATAGGGCTCTCCGTAGTTCCATAGGCCATAGCCCATTTCATGTGGGTCTGGGATTCTAGCCCTTGGGACCCATTGATGTTGCACTTCCTCTTTCCATTGCATAGATAGACTCTTCCCTTGATCATTCTGTGATCGACAAAGCCACCAGATTCATTAAGTGGATTCAACACATCCGACAACACGTCCACAAGATTTTGCAGAAATCCAATGCTAAGTACAAGCAATGCCATGATAAACATAGGGAAACACACCAGTTTTAGGTTGGCGAAAAGGTCTGGTTACATTTTCAAAAGGAGAGTCTCACCGGTCCCCATCGAAATCTTCTCCCACTTTGTTATGGGCCTTACACTATCACCAAGGTCGTGGGTAGAAATGCTTTTGAGCTCAACACTCCACCCTTCCTTGGTTTGTATCCAATATTCAATGTGAACCTCCTTCGGCCATATTTTCCACCATTATTGGACACCTATGATATCGCAAAACAAATGACACCAATAGATCTCAACCCTGACTGCATGGAACAAGTCTACACCGATTAGATAGTGGACACACAGGACAAGGGCACTCGCCAACAACATATCCAAATTTATCAGGTTGTCAAGGGATGGAAACTCCTACACCAAGGAAAGTGGCTCACTCGGAGCCAAATCCAAAAAAAAATTCCTCACTTGATGGGGGAACTCAACACAATGGAGACCATTGCTTCCTAAGGGGGGAGGATTGATCCAAGTGGATATTGGTGGCCACCCACCTATTCCAACTAGCTCCTCATGTCCATTTTTTATTCAACACATATTTCTGTACTAATTTATAATTGTGAGTTTGATCTAGGTGGATATTGGTGGCCACCCACCTTTTCCAGCTGGCTCAAAACAACTTTCTAGCAATTTTGATAATTTACTATTTTTAGCAGTTTTTCGGGTCCTGAACTTTCAGAGTCATTTTGAGGCCCTAAACGACGCTTTTTGGGGTATCTTGTGGTTGCAAAATTTTATCATGAAATTTTGTGTAATTTTTGTATTCCTCAGATAGATCTTTCCAATGGGCTATCATACACCTAAAATAGAGATCGTATGCAAAAGTTACAACCCCGAGAAGTTGATGTATTCACTTACCCAAACGGGACCCACATGACTTTTGGCGCTTCACCTCCTAAGGTTAGGTTTTTGGATGTTTAGGGTTTTTGAAACTCTTGTTTATTGTAAAAAGGCCTTGAGAGCCTCATTGTAATCATCTTGAAAATGAGTGTAGTTGTCACATCTCTTCTCAGAGATAAGCCGCCACCATTCCAGCAAGCTTGTTTTCCGCTGCATTTTACAGTTTCAACTTATTTCCTTATTGAATAGAAAACCAGTTTTACTGTATCTCTATTATTCTGTGTTAAGCATATGGTAATAATATGTAGCCATTTTGTTCTGCTCATAAAATACAGATCAGTCTGCTCCTTGTCATCTTAATGCATGTCCCCAACGAGGTCGGAGTACAAAGATTTGGGTCTCAAGCTTGTTTCTCTTGAGGAAAAAGGCTCTCGCACACCCAAGCGACCTTTCATGGAAGGAGAAAATAAATATGACGGGATAGGAGATCCTTTCAAAATGTTTATTGAGGAATCCCTCATGCAACAGAGGAAAGAGATGATGGATAATTTTGTGCAAATCCTTCGGTGACTACCAATAGGCGATGCATTTTCTTTGAGTGGAGGTACCGCCCCCTTCAAGGTATAAATAAACTTCAATATTCCTATATTTGAAGGTCATATAGAAATAGATGCTATAGACAAGTGGTTGAATATACTAGAAGGGTATTTCTCTGTCCCTAACTTTTCAAATAGAGAAAATATTACTTTTGCGCTCCTCAAAGTCGTTCCCCATGTCAAATATTGGTGGGAAACTTTCTGTGAGAAAAAGGAAACAGAGGAACCCTCATTATTTATAGTCACAACCACATGGGAATCCTTGAGGGATGTTATTAAGGAACAATACTAACCTGTCGAAAGTTATGACAACTTGTATACCAAATGGACCACACTACGGCAAGAAAGAGACCAAGTAGTGCCGGATTTCACAAATATCTTCCATACCTTGTGCACCAAGCTGGGTATCAAAGATTCAGAGAGACATATGGTGCTCAAGTATCGCAGTTCTCTACATAGATACATCCAGATCGAGATGGAATTTCTAGACATCTCATCCTTAGGCGTGGCCTACCGATATGCCATCAAAATCGAGCAGAAGCTCAAACAAAAGACGTGACAATTTGGGTCGGGGAACCCCTCACAAAAAAAGATAGGAAAGGGTGGCTCCAACCCATAGAATAAAGGACAAATAAAATATGGGTAGTATCAGGACAACCAGTCCAAGCCGCAAGCAAAGAAGGACACCAGAAAGACAAAGAAAGATACCGGGAAGTGGTGTGACTTCCATAAGAGCCATTGGCATAACACTGCTGACTATCACTCAAAGTAGACGCTGGTGGCCAAAGTGGAATCCTTTGAATCAAATGTGGGTTCTGACTCTAAGTCTGAACCAGAAAGGGGAAAATGGATCATTGATGCAGAACCTAGTGCCACCATTTCTACCACCAAGATCCATCGTGGTGAATCAAACGAGCTAGAAGAAGGAGAGCACCTCTTCCATTCACAAATGTGGTTAAAAGGCACCCCACTACACTTCATCATTGATAGTGGTAGCCAGAAGAACCTCATCTCAGCAGAGGTTGTCAAGTGGTTGGCCCTGCCGACAACACCGCACCCATAACCCTACACCATTGGATGGCTCTGCCAAGGAAGAGATCTCCGTGTCATCCAACAGTGTCGATTGTCATACGACATCAAGCCCTTCAAAGATGAGGTATTGTGTGATGTTTCTCCTCTCGAAGTTTGTTATGTTATTTTGGGCCAACCTTATTTATGGAAACGTCATGTTGTATATGAGTCTAGGCCTCCTAGTGTTATTATTACTTTGAACAAGAAATTGTACAGGATACCCGAGGTTGTCCCACCTAGTGCTATTTCCTTGATCTCTAATAAGAAATGTAGGAAGGTCATCTCTCGGATGGGGAAGTTTGTCTTCTTCATGATTCGCTCTCAGAAAGAGATAAAAATCACAGCCACATCTAGGGTCTTTGTGACCGACCTCTCCACACAGCAGAATAAAGTAGATAAAATCATGGAAGAATACTTGGGTATCTTCTCCTCACCTACCGGGGTACCTCTGCACTGTCAGGTCAATCACCCCATCAATCTGACCCCCAGTGCACCACTACCTAATGGGCTAGTCTATCGTCTCTCTCTGTTAGAGAATGAGGATATCAAGTGACAGATCCAAGAATTTCTCCACAAGGGGAACATCCATCCTAGCTCATCACCTTGCGGGAGCCCAATCATGATGGTACAGAAGAAATATGGAACCTGACGACTTTGCATTGATTATCGGGATCTGAATAAAATCACAGTCAGAAATCGGTACCCAATTCCCTGAATCGACGGCCTTCTTGATCAACTCATGGGGGCCAAATACTTTAGTAAGATTGATCTGAAGTCTGGCTACCACCAAGTCCCGATAGAACAAACAAATGTATGGAAGTCTTCCTTCAAGTCAAAGGAAGGCATTTTTGAATGGTTGGTCATGCCCTTTGGTCTAATAAACGCTCTATCCACTTTCATGAGGATGATGGATGATATCCTGTGACCATTCACCAATGCTTTTGTAGTGGTGTATCTTGATGACATTCTCATTTACAACAAGACTTGGGCCAAACACGTGCAACATATTTAACAGGTTTTGCACACCCTGCGGTAGCACAAGCTATACGCCAACTTGGAAAAATGCTCCTTCGGCATGGACAAGGTCCATTACCTAGGATACATCATTGATCAACATGGCATACATGTGGACCCAACCAAGATCCAAGTCATCCGTGACTGTCCAGCCCCAACCACACTCACTAGGCTTTGGAGCTTCTTGGGCCTTGAAAATTTCTACTGCAGGTTAGTGTTGGTATTCTCCCATGTTGCATGGACCCTTGGCCAAATAACCAGGGGTGGTGGTAAGGAGAAATTTTCATGGGGCTGGCCCCAACAAAAAGTGTTCAATGATTTGAATCAGTGCTTGTTCTTAGCCCTAATACTTTCACTACCAGACCTACAACAACAGTTTGAGATTGAGACTGATGCTTCAGACTATGTTGTGGGTGTTGTTCTCAGGCAACACGACCACCCTGTGGCCTACCATAGTGTGACACTATCATATGTTGTCTGTAAGTACCCTACTTACGACAAAGCAATGTACTCCATTGTGAAATCCTACTGCCAGTGGAGACATTACATTCTTGGGAGGGAGACAGTCATCCACACTGATCATAGACCACTACAGTTCATGCAGACAGAAGGAAAATTGTAGAATGAACCCCATCAAAAGTGGTCCACATACTTGCAGCAATTCCACCTCAAAATCAAGTATAAAATACGAAGCATCAACCACATCGCTAATTGCCTCAGCAGACCACTATTCACGACACTCACCACAGTGCTAGACTCCTACAACCATGAGACCTCTGGATGGCCCCAAATCTATGAGACAAACCCAGAATTCTCCACCACCTACCAAATGTTGGGTGCAAATTCAATTGTCGATAATTTCCATCTCCAGGATGGGTTGTTGTGTCGTTTGGGCCATATATGTTTTCCATCAAGTAAGCGAGTGAAGCTTATTTGGGAAGCCCACTACAGCTAGGTGGCAGGACACTTCGGCATCGAAAAGATAGTGGCGATGCTACAAAAACATTTCTACTGGCCGAAACTTCGACAGGAGGTCAGCAAGTATATCAGGTCTTGCACTGCTTGCGCCATTGCCAAACCAACCACTAAGAAACAGGGCCTATACACCTCTCTTCCTACTCCTTACAGACCATGGGAATCCATCTCAATGGACTACATGTCCGGCCTCCTATCCACCAAGCGGGGAAATGACTATGTTTTTGTGGTTGTCGATCACTTTTCTAAGATGACAATTCTGGTTGCTTGCAATAAGAGCATCATAGCAGAAGCCATTGCCAAGCTCTTCTTTGAACGAGTATGGGTACATTTTGGAATCCCACAAACCATTATCTCAAATTGGGACAGTCGATTTCTCAACACATTCTGGTCGAGCCTCTAGTCACTGTTGGACACCAAGCTCACCAAATCCATGGCCTTCCACCCCCAGATAGATGGCCAAACCGAGGTCATAAATCGAATGATCATGCATATCCTATGCATGTATAATTCCAATCACCCTCGCACATGGGATGAGAGTCTTCCCTATGTCCAACATAGCTACAACTGAGCCCTGCATAGCTCAACCGGCTGGGATTCCAACCATTGGGTCCCATAGATGTTGCACTTCCTCTTGCGGTCACCTCGACTGACTCCTCTCCTGCTCCAACTAAGGCTGAAAAATCCACCTAGTTCATTGAGAGGATCCAACACATCCTCCAATAGGTTCAGGATATCCTACAAAAGTCCAATGACAAGTACAAGCAGTGCCATGATCAACATCGGGTTCCACATAAGTTTCAGGTTGGCGACAAAGTTTGGTTGCACTTGCAGAAAGAACGCCTTACAGGACCCCATTGGAAGCTTCGCCCACTCTGTTATGGTTCGTATATCATCACCAAGGCTGTGGGGGATAATTCTTTTGTGCTCAACATTCCTCCTTTCCTTGGCCTACACCCAGTGCTCAACATGGACCTCCTTTAGCCCTATTTCCCACCATTATTGGACACCTCAGACATAGTAGAAAAACTAACACCAACAGAGCTCAACCCCGACTACATACAACAGGAATCCGGTGATCAGATTGTGGAAACACAGATCAAGGGCACTCAACAACAAAGGATCCATCTTTATCGAGTTGTCAAAGCAGGGCAGCTCCTGCACCAAGGCAAGTGGCTCACCCGGGGCCAAATTCAACAGAAATTTCATCATATGATGGGGGAACTAAACGCAATGGAGACCATTTCTTCCTAAGGATGGAGGATTGATCCATGTGGATATCAGTGGCCACCCACCTTTTCCAGCTGGCTCAAAACAACTTTCTAGAAATTTTGATAATTTACTATTTTTAGTAGTTTTTCGAGTCTTGAACTTCGAGAGCCATTGTGAGGCCCTAAACAATGTTTTTTTGGGTAGAAATTTTTTGCAACTGTTTTATTCCTCAAATAGATATTTCCAATGGGCTATCATACGCCTAAAACAGAGATCGTATGAAAACGTTATGACACCAGGAAGTTGATGTACTGACTTACCCAAATGGGGCCCACATGACTTTTGACGCTTCATCTCCTAGGGTTAGGTTTTTGGATGTTTAGGTTTTTTGAAACTCCTGTTTATTGTAAAAGGGCATCGAGAGCCTCATTGTAATCATCTTCTTGCAAATGAGCGCAGTTGTCACATCTCTTCTAAGAGATAAGCCACCACCATTCCAGCATGCTTGTTTTCCGCTGCATTTTATAGTTTCAGCTTATTTCCTTATTGAATATAAAACTAGTTTTATTGTATCTCTGTTATTCTGTGTTAAGCATATGGTAATAATCTGTAGCCATTTCATTCTTCTCATAAAATCCGGATCTGAGTTCTACACTTCTGGGGATATCTGAAGCCTCATGCATTCCCTAGGTGGATACAGGTGCCCTCTCACCTAATCAACTTGTTTATTTTGTATGTTTTCATGTCATCACATCTTGTTGTACTTTTAGGGCTGTTTTGGGCCCCTAAACTTTGTTTTGTTTAATTGCCACAGTCAAACTGTAGATGAAGTCAAAGTTTGACGGAATGTGTATTTTTCTGAAATACCTTTCCAACGGGCTATCACATGCCTAAAACAAAGGTCGTATGCAAAGGTTATGGCCCTAGGAAGTTGAGGTACCAAATTATACCACTTACTTATAGGGCCCACATAACTTTTGGTGTTTCACCTTCTAGGGTTAGGTTTTTGGATGTCTAAGGTTTTGGAATTCATGAGTAATATAAAAAAGGCCTATGGAGCCTCATTGTAATCCATTATGCTCAGAAGGATGCACATAGTAGCCACATATCTTCATAGAGATAACTACCACCATTCGAGCAAGTTTCAGTTCTCCAGTTTTAGAGTTTCAACCTATTTCATTATTTAATAGAAGATATTGTTCACTAGATATTTGTGTTATTCTGCCTATCTCTATGTTTATTGTATTCAGTATTTTAATCAGTTCGTTCCACTCCTAAATCCAGATCAAAAATCCTTTTCAAAGTCAATAAGTATTAAAAATGGTGCAAACATGAGGATTCCATTCAACTGTTGAAATATGTATTCATGCAATATTTTCCAGAGAAAATTGATCCCCTTACAATATATCTTTGTAAAGTTCATGCAATATTTGATAAATTCTTTACAAACCTTCAATAATAGCCTTCCAATTCTAGAAAAATTCTTACCTCTGTTAAATTCATTGGTGTTATCCAACTTCAGATAACTTGTATTTTCTTAGGGTTCACCCTTATCCCTTCTTCCATTATTATGTGTCCAAGGTATTGAATATATTTCTTAAGGAACTCAAACTTACTCAACTAGCATATAAATCATGCTCCCACAAATTTTGTAACACTAATAAAAGGTGCTCCTGATGTTTCTCCTCATTGTTTAAATAAATGGGAATGTCGTCAATGAATGCTAGTACAAACTTGTTAAGGTGATTTTACAATATATAGTTGATCAACCTCACGAATATTGTAATGAAATTTGTCAATCCAAAGGGTAGGAATATAATATTATAATGTTTGTACCGAGTAAGTCTTGGGTATATTACCTTAATCAACCCTAATCTAGTGGTATCACAATCTTAAATCCAACATAGAAAACACCATATCATATTTGAGTTGATCACAATGGTCATCCATCCATAGAAGAGGATACTTATTATTTATAGTCTCTTTATTCAACATTATTTAGTCATTACACATATGGAATGTTACATCCTTCTTCTTAATGAAAAAAATAGGTGCTCCCTAAGGTGACACACTTGATCTTATAAATCATATATCCAATAATTCTTGTAGCTACATTTTCAATTCTTCTAATTCATTTTTTTCCAACCAGTATGTTGATTTTCTAATTTAGTTGTTTGTTTTGTGGTAGTTCTAGTAGCTCTTCCAGAAATACATCCAAAAATTCCACAAATATGGGAATTTATCTTTCTTTCATGCATTCTTCCTATATTTCTTCAAGGATGTGAATGAGATACCCTTTACATCCCTTACACACACTATACTTAGCTTGCACAGCTGTGATTTGTCTCATTATCTTGGGAGTCTTTCACTTTTCCACCATGATAGGGACAGTGAAACTATGGGTACTTCTTATATCAATCAAGAAAGTGAAAGGTCTGTTATAAATGATACCCCTTTTTTGAATGAGGGATTCCTAGTAATATTCCTATTGCTTATCCATAGCTATGAATACTCTACCTTTGGATGCATATCTTGATGTCTCCTTGGGCCCTAACTAGTTCACTTCTCTATTGGTCTCATTCTTCATTTTTTGGCACTCATAGGATTTGTGTCTCTATTCTCCACAATCATAACATTTAATATTAAAATTCACAAACCTTGCATAATCTTGAGTCTTATCCTCCATTCCTGATTTGGTTGGAAATGCAGGATTGAATATTTGTTGATCATACCTTATTGTCTAAGTTTCCTCAATATTAATCCCCTGATTCAATATGCCACTTAGTTCCTTATTCCATCGGGATTCATATCCACATAGTATATCCCTCTTGATTTCCTTTAACAATGTCTATTTCATAAAATTTAGGAATTTACCTTGGACATGGTCCCCAACCTCTCCATTGAATCTTCTCACACAAGTATTTTCATTGATTCTAATGGCACACTTATCCAATTCAAAAAACTTGCACTTGCATTCTTCCTCTATAATATTACCTTGCTTGAGTGAGAAATACTCATCTTCATTCTTCCTATAGTACATTTCACCTAGATATTTTCCCTCGAAGTGGGTGTGAATCTGATCCTATCTTAAATTATCTTCATCTACCTTTTCTTTCTTCTTAATATGGTCCCACCATATGTTAGTATCATCATTCAAATGACAGTTAGAAAACTTAGTCTTATTCAAGGGGTTGAAATCATACAAATTAATGCATCTCTCAATATTCACCATTTATGATTCTTCTTCATTACCTCTCCCGATAATTCCATTGAAAGTAGGATCCTTCTACTTCCTCAGTTCATAACCCAATTTAGAACACTTGAAGGGATCTTGTAGGTTGGGTTTGAATTATTATTTTGATGGCCTATTCCCTTGGTTTTATATCTTGGATCCTAAAGAATATAACATGAATTTTATTTCTTCAAGGTAGGAGGATTGTTGATTCACCTAAATTTTCAATATATTCACTTATTGAGCCAACTCATCCTGAAAATGAATATCACTAAGAGGAGCATGACCCCTACTAGTTCCTCTACTCATAATCTAGGTTCATGAACTAGAAGTGGCCATCCCAACTCTACCTATAATATGATAAGGCCATAAGTCACAAGAGAAAGATAAGGGTCTCATGCCTTGGGTTCATGTGTAAATGATACTACCACTATCACTTCTAAATGGAATCCATGTATAGTTTTTTTACTTTCCAATGATGTTAATTCAATGTCTATACTAGCTCACTTATATTGCATCCAAAGAAGAATGGGGTAAATATAAGACCCTCAAAAAAATCATAGGATTACGACCAAATGACAGAGGATATGCATATCATAAAGCTTCACTTAGAAAATTATGCATCCAATGATCTGAATTGGATCCGATAAGAAGAATTGCCTATTAGAATAATCTCTAAGATGATCAACACATGCATTGTTTAAGTATTTGGATGATGAAGGAAATGGGGCATGAAGGGCCCCATGTTATCACAATTGATTTCCATTTTAGTATGTAATTTATGTAAATTTGGGTAGTATATTATTGTATAAAATAAATAATGAGGCGTTCCTAAGACCTTTTCCACATGGCAGAAAAAGGAAACAAACAAAATAAGGAGAAATTGACTAAAGAGAAGTTGAAGCATTGGGGGTGTCAGACCTTCTATCTATCCTCCTAGTCGACTCAACATTCTATATCATGTTTCCCCACAATTAAATAGGGTTTCTTTGGCTTTGAATTATGTAGAGAGACTTCCCAGATGTCATTGAGGACCATAGAGATGTACTAGAGAGCTCGTAACTTTCCCAATGTTGAATAAATAAGAGTTTGGATAAATCCAAAGGAATGTTGGTTTTCATGTTTTGGTTTCGAGGGTAAATTATGAGTTGCGTGTGTGTCATTCATGTTTAAATTTCACTGTACATGGATGGAATTGTCTACATTATAAATTAATGAATGATTAGTGGGGTGTATATTAATTTTAATGGTTGTATGCGATTTATTTAGCAAATGGAACTTCGCACTAATTTGGGCTTGAGTTCATTTTATATGAATATAGTCTTCATGGGTTCGTAATCTAGAAAAACAACTCTTTAATCATAGCCATGCATTGATTTTTGTCTGAGTTGGAAGTTGACGACCATCCTTCTCGAGCCATTTCTACTTACTTGGGGATTTCTAATTTTGTTTTCAAAGTCGTTGGGCACATTTGTGAATCTGCTAGGCATTTTTCCCTTTCCCATAAATTAGGGATGGAGTATATTTTGAAATATGTCATTGTTTGATCATTTATTAGCTCCCCACGGGCCATATACATTTTTTTTCCAATTTGCCTGCTATCAATTTATCCTCTATACATTTTTATTTGTCCGTGAATTCTCAAGTCAACTTCCATACATTTGTTTTAGTTTCTTTGGGTTTCCCAAATCACCCTCAACATTTTTATGCATCATGGGTTATTAGAATCGCCTCCCCAAACATTTCCCTTTGAAGCTAGTTGTCAAATTCTCCCTATGAATTATATATATATATATATATATATATATATATATATATATATATATATATATATATATATATATATTTT
>ML836306.1:47266-73934 GCA_009831015.1 Picea engelmannii | reverse complement strand
GTGGACAGCAACCCATAACACACAGAAATTTAGGCAAATGCCAGGGAAAACCCCAATGTGGGGAAACCCAACGAGAGAGAGAGAGATCTATTATTCAGCTTCAGGAAAGTACATATCAGCAGCAAAATAACATTTCCAGCCAAGGAAAATACCTCACAACACCAAATCTATCCATCAGAAATCTGCCTCGTTTTCCATGCCAAAACCGTACTGCTGTACGATCTCCTCCATACCTCGTTTTCCATGCCCGCAGTCAACTGTACGGACTGTTCCATATGGCCCAGAAACAGCCACAAAAAATCTGAAATCTGTCTCGAAAACCGTGCCCAAAAGCCTCGATTTCTGTGCCAAATCTGTACGGCTGTATGGACTATATGGAATCATACGTACAGTATAGACCCATACAGTACGACCTCCCACAACAGAAATATTTCGGCCCAAATATTTTTTTTTTATTTTCTTGGGATTTGTGCCCTCCTTCCTTGGAAAACGTGCCCTCTTTCCTGCTCACTTTCCTCTCTCAAGCTTACTCAGAAAATCTCTCTAACTCAACTCCTCTCGTCTTCTCAACTTCGACATGTCTTGCACACTACCCAATGCATTCTTTTATAATCTGAAAATGACATTTCCCCCCCAAAGTGTCTTTTCATGTTCCCCAACCCTAGATCCAAAGGCCAAGATCAGATCTTGCCTTTTTCAAGATCAAGGGTCATGATCCATTCCCTCCAAAATGGCTCATTTAAATTAAAGTGATTTTCACTTTATTACATAAGTGCTTTATGAAAATAAAGTCACTTTAAAAATAGAAGGTACACTTTATTAAAAAGTCACTTTAATAAAAGAACCACTTAAAACAACTTTATAAAAACTATTACAAAGTTAAGTGCCTGGTAGTGTAAACATTAAGGTAACATCCGCATTCAAGACAAAACATGCGGAGTACCTCCCGAGCTAAAAAGCTAATAGCTTATTCATATTTTTTGGCCTCAACTCTTTTCTGCTAGAATGCTCCAAAGCTTTCTTACCACAATAATGTTTCCAACTTTCTTACCTTGGCAGTATAGCACCTTGAATAGTTCTTAGTGTCTTCTCCAACTTCTCTTCAAATGGTTTGCAGATGTTTTTGATGCACCCACCCCCTTTGAATGTAAGAACTGTTTTTAGAGTTCCTTCAACTCTATGGTCCTACTCCTTCTGAACCTAATTTTCTGTGTTTCTCCATCCTGTGGTCTAATGCTCAAGGGGAAGTGCTCCTCTCCCTTGCAAAGGGCTATGATTATCTTGCAGGCTAATACGCTCATGATTGCTCTAATACCATGTTGGGTTTTCAGATCATGCGCGTGCGAGAAGACGGAAGATCATCTCACAGTGAATTCTATTAATTTTGGATTTCACAGGAATATATGTTTGTAGTACAAAATTTGTCTTAAAATTGGATAGCCGAAGATAACAATTATCCTTTAGCCAAAAGTAGTTCAATCCAAAATTGGTTTGTTCCCATTAAAATTGTCACACACTACTAAGTTAACCCTACTAATAAACTTAGTGGAGTAGGGCAGCCAATTGAAAATGCGCATTACATCTGTGTCTATACTTGGAGCACCCCCACCTGCATATACCTGTGCTACCTTATTTGCACATTAATAGTGGCTCCTTAAAACAACCAACATTTTCACTAAAGTTCATATCTCTACATACACACATATATCTTGACAACCATTTGAGAGCACTTTAGATGCTAAATTCTTTGCTCCCTTTCTCTCATAAGTGAGTGTAAATTCTCATTAGAATCCTCACAATAGGGTGTAGTCCCTGCTTGCCAAAACATATGTTTCTAGTGGGGTATACCATGTGCTCTCTCCTTTTTGGCCATTCAATTGTCCAACCTTCAGAGTGTTCCATGAATTGTTCCCTTGAGGTATAAAATTGCAATGGAAACCCTGAAAAAATGTTTATCTTATAATAAAATAGAAAAGCAAATATATTGTTATAGAATATAGGAGGTTTTTCAAGGGAGTTTGCACCTACCCTATCTTTCAAATTACTGTAACTACTAAGTCTTGAACATCAATTGTACCTGGAATTATTAGTTGGGCCCAAATCATACACCCTTCTGTAACATGATGGATAAACTGCTTGCCGAGTTTACCTTGTAGCTGTATTTATAAATACATACAGAAAGTATTCCTATTCCTAGTATGTACTCAGATAATTTAGATTTGTGGTAAGCCCCCTTTTGTCCATAACTGATAAACTGTTTGCTGATGTCTATTCTGTAGCTGGACTTATAATAATCATAGTCAACTTAACTTTGTGCCAACAGGCCTTTCTTTCTATAGGTTCAGTCAATTGTTCCAAGCAGAAGACTAAAGGACAGAGGGCATAAGTAATAAGTATAATATGGACAATATATTTAGTTTTGAATTGTTTCTGTTTTGTTGTTGTTGTTTACTGCAGATATATGTACCAACAAACCCTCGTGGTGCAGAGACATTGGCTCCAGGCATTGTTGTGGCTGAGACTGATTTGTACCTCCGCAGATTGTGGGGTAAGCCCAGTGAGGTTTGTTACTTTCTTTAACCATCAATATCTATTGCAGTACAGTATGAATTTGGCTATGCAAAATTAAAATAAGACTCTGGAATTTGGTCTGTTTAGTCCAGAGTGACTATTTAGAACTACAGAGTTAGAGGGAAAATTGAACTGTCTGTAGTTAATTTTATATATTGGATTACCCTTCCTGTATATAAACGTTCCTATCCATTTCGACTTCTCTTGGGTGCACATCCTGTTTTTGGAATATATGTATCAAATATTTATCTTATTTAATAGCTCACCCTATCAGGAGAGCATTGTGCTTAGGATATTCTTCTTCACCTCAACTATGTCTTGAGTCACGAGTGTCTATCTATTCATCTGATAGTGTTTTTCCTTAATTTCTGGCAGCTAATTCAAACTTGATTCATCTCTGATGGAAATGTGCAGGATTTACCATTCAAGCAGAAGTACCTAGTGGTTTTCACTGTTGGGTTTGCACAGAAGGATATTGTCAATACTGCCATTTCCAAGGTATATATTTATACTGTTTACTTATTAGTTTACTGTACTTATCCCTTTCTAATGCATCGAGTCTGAAAATTTACAACTTCACCATTAGTTTCTAGTACAGGGATCTTAATTAATAGTTACTATGATAATACTATTCATTCTTACTTGCCACAATTGCAAGCACTCATTTTTTTAATTTGATCTTAATTGTGCGTGCATCTTCTGGAGATTTAACTGTGTGTGAGTTTTCGAAACGTCCGACATTTCGAAAGCTCACACACAGTTAAATCTCCAGAAGATGCACGCACTATTATGGCCAACTGTGAAAACCTACACACTAAAATTGATCTTAATTACCAGTTTTCAGGAAATTTTACAATTCTTCTTTTCCATTATGATGGGAGGACAAGTGAATGGGATGAATTTGAGTGGTCGAAAAAAGCAGTTCATATCAGTGCAATGAGGCAAACTAAATGGTGAGAATTGACTGCTTATCTTTATCATCTCTGTCAAGCATGTGCTGTACTGTATACTGCTCCTGGGGTGAGCCCATTGGTTAGACACACTACTTGTGGATTGTTCTTTTTTTTCGTTTTTGTGTTTATAACAGTGTTGAAAAATCACCGAGCGTCTGGACATTGGTGAAAAAAACAGCAAACTGTGGCAAGCATTAAAATTTTTAAAAATAAATTTATTTTTTTCAATTTTATTTAAATATAAACCAACAACAACATTACATAACAACATTGCCACATAAATATGAAAAAAGACTTGTAGAAGAAGTATAGCATTCTAAATGATACATCAACGTCGATGATGAATCTTGATAGTTGTCTAGTCAAGGACTCAAAACTGAATACACAATACAAAATTACATTTAATATATAAAAACTGTATCTCATCATGATGAATCATCCACAATGATCAATCTACCAGCTGGCTTTTGATTTCTTCTGCCCCTTTTATGGGCAAGATAATGGCTCGTCTGCTACTAAATAGTCCTCTGGCAAGAGTCTGAAAGCCACTAGTGGGTGTATGAGTATTAATCTGTGTAGAAGGTGGTGCCAAGGCTGGCACATTAGTGTCCTCACTCTCAGCCTCCTCTTGACCCCTAACCGCTGTGGATGATCCTCCCCCGCACCCTATGCCTTCTGCTACTCCTCTAATCACTCAAATGTCTCCTCCATAACAAGGCTCTCAGACTTTACACTCCACTCACATACAGTGATAGTGTTTTCCAAGGAAATGGGGTCCACCTCAGGGGGTCTTTCAAGCTGCTTTACCCACAGTGGGAGATTGTATTAGAGGTAAACCATATACCACTAAGGTGTTTATCCTCTAACTTGTAAGAGGGTCATTATAAATTTAATGTGTCTTGAGGCTCATAAGAAATGTTACAAGGTCATAAATAGTAAAAATTGTAATTGCTAACTGTTGATTTTTCAATAAGCAAGGTTAAGCATGAAGTTCATTCCATTTTTAGCTTTTAACCATAACCATTAATGTTGCAGCAACCAAGATCACAAGAAGAAACACCATGCACAAGAACACAAGAAGTATTTTGGGAAACCCTTCTCAACAAGGGAAGAAAACCCAGCCAAATCCTTTGCTATATTCTTCAAGAGAAAGACCTTCACCACCAAAAAAGACCTAGCACACAAGAGGGTGCTCAAACCCTAGAAGACTAGCGCCCAAGAGAGGTGCACACTTTTCCCAAGTAAATGTACTTGCCGAAATTTCCAAACTCACATGAAAGATATGTTTCCTCAATGGGGAATTTACCTTTACTTATACTAACCTGAACCTGTCAACAAAAGTGTCTATTGGCACAATAGGGCCGACCTCACTATCTTATAATATAATTAATATTATCCAGATTAATTATCTTTACATTAATTACCAGTCACATTAAGGTAGGGCCGACCTGTACCCTTTACATTACAATTAGGGTTACAGGCAGGTTTGACTCTTGGACAATATAGCAAGGGATCTGATACACCCACTAGTGTTCATCCACTAGGGCCACATCCATAGGGATGTCCATACCTCTGGCTCCACAACAGGGCCGACCTCACTATCTTATAATTTAATTAATATTATCCAGATTAATTATCTTTACATTAATTACCAGTCACATTAAGGTGGGGCCGACATGTACCCTTTACATTACAATTAGGGTTACATGCAGGTTTGACTCTTGGACAATATAGTAAGGGATCTAATACACCCACTAGTGCTCATCCACTAGGGGCACATCCATAGGGATGTCCATACCTCTGGCTCACTGCATTACACAGAAGAACCAGATCTTCACACGTTCACCTGTGCTCGTCCACAGGCACGTCCACTCTACAGATCTTCTTTCCCATTGCCTCACACAGGAGAATCATCTGGAGTTTCTCATCAACTCTGCTACTCAGAGGAGGCTAATACATCATCTTCATTTCTGTTCACATGACGATGCACCCAACACTTTGGGATTTCACACGTTCACCTTGTGCTCAGCCACATGCACGTCTAACTCAACAGATCGCGCCTTTCCCACTGAATAATCATCTGGAGTTCTTCTCAACTCTCTAAATGGAGGAGGTCATCTCTACGTTCCAGCTCTGTCTCAGGTAGGAACCACGTACCCTTCTTAGGGGCTTTCTCTCAGGTTTGTAAGCTAGAGAAAGACTCACATAGCTGCAATGATCCACATCTCACAGGTTTGTAAGTTGGAGAATGTCTCACATAACTGCAATCATCAACACTAACTTCTTGTGCTACTTTGCGTGGATTTTTTCAAATACACACCCCAGTTGCACTCACAACCCGCACTACTACATGTTTGGCTAAGCATCCAAACATAATTTTTTTGTAAAAGTGGTTCAATTCCACCATAATGTCTCCACCAAACATCTATATCAAGTTAGGAAAAAGACTTAAATTACCTTTAATTCTAGTAGCAAATATGAAATAAAGAAAACAAAATTAAATTTTCAAATAAAACCGGTAATTAAAATTCTAAATTCTAGTGGCTTACTTGGCATTAATGTCTTCCTTTTTGTTAGTCTTTTACCTATGTATAGTGTGGACTGTGTTCTAGCTGTGGCACTTTCCTCTTCCAGCAGCAGTGTACCTTCCTTAAGTGGTTTTGTACAGCAGTAATGAGGTTATAGAGGCATTTATGGAGGAGAGAGAGATAGAGGGTGCATGCATGCGTTAGATTTATGGAGAGAGAAATAGAGGGCATATGCATGCCAAAACCATGCCTGTTCCATTCTTAGTTCAGTGCCAGTTTAAATGTTTTTCCTTATTTAGCAGTTCATTGCTATTTCCATGTTTTGCTTTAGTTAGTATTTGCATGCACAATTAGTTAGGGGGTGCAGTTCCCTAGGTAGATTAGATGCTCATGCTTATGGATTACCAATCTTAGTTAGGGTGCAGATCTCCTAGAGGATCGATTCTTGCATGGCTTAGTTCATTTCCAGTAGAGGTGCACTTCTCTTGGCTCATCTACCAATGCAAGGAAGGTGCATTAGAGTTAGGGTTTAATACTTTCAGATGAGGTGCTGTTGTGCATGTGTCCAGATTCATTGTACTTGGTCTTCTTCCTAGTCTATAATGGAGATGCAGGGTGCATCACTGTGATGGTTTGAGTGTTTGATTTTTTGAGCTATAGCATTGTTTAGTTTACTGTTTTCAGAGTTCAGATCTGTATGTTTTCTGTTCATATTATCAGCACTATGTGTTTGTAAGGTGCATTTCTCTTGGCTCATCTACCAATGCAAGGAAGGTGCATTAGAGTTAGGATTTAATACTTTCAGTTGAAGTGCTGTTGTGCATGTGTCCAGATTCATTGTACTTGGTCTTCTTCCTAGTCTATAATGGAGATGCAGGGTACATCACGGTTTGAGTGTTTAGTTTTTGAGCTATAGCATTGTTTAGTTTACTGTTTTTAGATTTAATATAATTATGATGATGTGGTTTTCAGAGTTCAGATCTGCATGTTTTCTGTTCATATTATCAGCACTATGTGTTTGTATGTTAACGTACTCTATAACTGTAATATTGATTGCTGTTTTTAGTTTTAGCTATCTAGGGTTTTAGGTTAGATTTATGAGTGCAGAATCTGTTTAGCAGGGTTTGATTTTTGACATGGTATCGGATCTTAATTGCTGAAGCCTTCTAGGAATCTGTGTATGGATAGTAGGGCTTCTAGCTGGGATAGGGAGCTGTTGGAAGGTTTCAGGGATGAGATCTCGAGATCTGTGCTTGAGAAAAGCATTGCGGACCTGTGATAATTATCTTTAGGTTGCTGATCTGTTTTGTCTAGCAGTGTGTTCCAAGAGCAACGTTATGACTACATTCAGTGTCAGATACAAAGACAGATTGGAAGGTCCCTCCAATTTCATTCCATGGAAGTGTCGAGTACAAATGTTGTTCAAAGAGCATGGTTTTTGGGATTTCATGGAGACCAAAGTTGAAAAGCCTTCTGATCCCATCCAGTTGGCCGAATATAAAAAGAAGATAGCCAAGAGAAATTGAGATTTTCTTGAGGCCATGAAGGATCACTTGTTTGATCACATTGCTGGGAAGACCACGGCATAGGTAAGGAGATGTTTGATGCTCTAGTCACTCTATATTAGAGTGAGGACATCAAGTAGAAGATGCTTTTGAGGAATAAGATTAGAGCCACAGAATGAGTAAGACAGATATTGTGGCCACTTACTTGATGAAGATTATGGAACTTCATGATTAGTTTGCAACAATTGGAGAAGAGGTCAAGAATGAAGAGTTAGTACCTCTTACCACTTAATTCGTCTCACTAGTTGTGCAAGGTCAATACTTGGGAGTTGAGACGAATCAATGGCAACTCGGAAGAAGAGTCACTGTCATCTAGGCTCTTACTTCTTGACTCTTCAGGGTTAGTCAAATAACCGCTAAGGGGCCTCCCTAAATAACAATCTTGCACTTTGGTTTGCAAAGGATTAGCACAAAGGGGGATGATACTTTTTTTATTTGCTTACATGCACGGAATATGAAAAAAAACTGTTTACTAGAATTAGGAAACCACCTCAAGCATTTAATTTATTTGGGAACATATTCACGAGCACGTCATTTGCAGCTCTGCATGACAGGCCTAAGGACAACTATAGACTGTGTTTCAATAAGGAAACAGAGTTCAATCATGCACCTAATACACACAGACTCCCAAGTATTATGGACAGACCTCTTAAATTATAATCACGACTTAACAAAGTTACTCAAACAAGAAGAAGTAATGCTGCTTTACTCAGGTCTGAAATGAAATACTAAGATGTCTACAACATATTACTGCAATGCGGGCTTTTGTAATTTATGCACTCTTGTTTAATGATTTTCTGATTTATACAGTGATGCACTAACAGACCCAGGATATAGTGGCCTTATGTTGATGATGTGCATGTGAATATAGCTCCAGAAAAGAGGTATGCAGCCTCAGGAATAAATTCACTTTCTTTTAAGGATACAATGCTTGTTTTACTGCCAAGAGAACTAGAAACAGATGCACTGTGACTATCTTTTTCAATACTCATGAACTACTCGAAACAGAGGATTGTGAGGACGGCATTAATGAAAATCACTTTGACTTGAGTATGCATCAAAGAAACACTGTCACGAAAACTCTCCTACAGTGATGCAATACTTCAAACAAATACTTATTCAAACAGTTCACTTGCAGCCTAAAAAGAAAGGAATCAGAGTTGTAAGATATAGCTGTGCTGACATAAGAAATTCATTGAAAATTTTCGTAAAACAGTTTGAATTCTAACTCAGATTTTCAGATATAGAAACCCAGGTTTTAGAGTACACACCTTGCGTTGATATACAGTGGTTTCCAAGCACTAAAATAGCCTTTCCCACCTTATAACTGTGAGTCCAACACCAAAATGTGAGATAAAATCAAAGGCTGTTATGCTAATGTAAAGATTTCACACATACATTTTGTCAAACAGTTGGTGGACAGCCCTGTAATTTCTGGTTATGTGCACAACTTAATGATGTTATTGCTGTCACTACTTCATTAACCAGAGTCAAAACAAAATCACTTTTGCTGGTATATATAAGATACTCTTAAGTCTGAAGAATTTCCCAGCAATACATATGATACCCAACTAAAAGATAAGTTCTGTTTTAGCACACATGGTAGCTCACCAGTTCGTCCAGGTTGATCTTTGTCAAAAACAAAGGTGAACCCAGTTGTCAAATGTTCAAGGATAGGGAGAAAACAGTCACACCAATCAGAAATAAAGTTCAGCAAGGTGAGTTCCTGAGTTTTGTGGACAGAGGGAGTGCCATCTCTTAAGGTACAAACAATAATGAGGCTCTGGCTGAGAAAAAGATAACAGATCGCTGAAAAGAGAAAGTGGCCGCTCTCCAGATCTGTACCCCTAAAAAAGGGTTTTAAGGTAAGACTTAATGGTTTAAGAAAAGATCTACCAGTGTCTTGTCCAAGAATGGTGGGTGTATGTTGTCTCAAGGCTAGAAAAGGGGGTCGATTTGCAAAGAAAGGAGGGTGCTCCACCTGCAGAGTACAAGCTGGACAATCACCCTGCAACTATTTCCTTAAGGCAGCAAGAAATTCTTCATTCATTCTATCCAGCTGGAGTAGACAAGCAGAAAGGAAATCATGCGCTGAAAAATACCCAGAATGCTTTCTAAAGCATTTCACMATACATTGAGAGAGACAGTTAGAAAATTCTTCTATGGTATGATTTTCTCAAGCTAGAGCAATATTACCAGTAAAATGCAGCCCATAATACCTTGATAARGAACTTCCAAAAATAGCTAGTTCAGCAAGCAAATAAACCCCAACCTCCAGGGCACCTTAGATAACCAACCAACTATAATTTACTCACAAAACAAGTGCCAAGGCTCTGGTATTAGTTCCTTCAACAACCTCTATCATGAAGAGCAGGGCTGCCTAAATAGATAAGGTCAGGCCCCAACAGTCATTTTACAACAGCTATATTTAAGGAAAAGGGCACCGAGCTTGTTCTAGTAGCTAGCCCCACTTAGGAGGTGAGCCCCTTTATGCTGAAACATAGCATATTACACAAATTTGGTGGGCCCAAGAGGTGCACCCCCTCATTTCTTCTAATGCTAAAGTATGCTTGCTTACAGGAATGTGTGGGGCCCAAGAGGGGCACTCCCTTTTTATCTTAGTTGAAATATTTATCAACATTAAAACAATTCCTTGTGGGGCCCAAAAAGTGCACCCCCATACATTGCTTTGATCATTCTAGATTTCACGAATGTGTTGGGGCTTGAGAGATGTGCACCCTCCCCCTTTTTCTTCTTTCCTTAACATTTGTTGACATCCACCCATCTTTGGAGGATCCAACTTATAAAATGACATTGACCATTCCTTGTTTTTTAAATAATTTACATGGGAAACCTTAGAGAAGACTTAGGAGTTAGGTCAATTAATCATGATATATCCAAAATATGGGCCCCTTTTTACAATGGAGTATACAGTTACATGTGAAATGGCCCAAATGTGAATGCCAAGCATAATGCAGCTGTCGGGAGTAAGAAATGTTGATGTTTCTAGCATCAGAGAGGTACTTCTGCACAAGTCCAAGTGTCTAGACATGTGGAAGTCATCCAAAGCCTTCTACCTTAGTAATTTACTTCAATTAAATGAATTATTAAAGTAAACTGCTTTTATTAATTAAAGTGAGTTTAATTTAATGAAATGCTAAAGTTATTAGCATTAGTGAATTAAATTAATCTTAGCCATTGATCTCAAGTGAAGTGAGATCTAATCTCAACCATTGATCACTTTGGAGATTAGGGTTAGGGTAAGCCCATTTATCCATCTTCCAAGGTCCAAAAGATGTGAGAGCCTGTATCTGAGTGTGTCAAGCCGTCCAATGTCTCAACGCTCTGCATCACATGTGCCATACCCTGTAAACATATGCACAACGTCCTGGTTGAAAGCATGGGACGTCCTTCAAAGAACCATGTCAGGTGCATCCAAATCAAATCAAAGCATGGAATCAAGTAAAACCAATGTTCACAAGTTATAAGAGCCCTTAGATCATACAAAGTAAGATGTTACTTAAGATATAAGCCACATAAACAGTTCACATCAAGTATCCCGTCAAATTTCACATTAGCTCAAGACTTTATGTAAGTTGGCAAGTTTGAATATGGGAGGACCATCATCAGACCCTATTAGGTGTGCCAACCAAAACAGGAAAGAAAAGGCCCAAGTAGAGGGATATGTCCCGGGAGAAGTAGGAAATAAAAGTCCCCTCAAGAGTAAGTGTGATAGTGAAATGCGTTGGGCCTACTTCATGGCTTATGGAGTCATTTGGTCCATTTCTATGAGCGCCTATGTGGAGGGTGCGCTTGCTCTCGAGTTACCACTTTCTAGGCGCTACGTTTTTCCAACCCCTTAATCTGCCTTTTTATTGGCCTTTTATTTATTTGCAAATCCCCTTTATAAGGTTTCAAGCTTTAACATTCATTGCTTTGGGACTGGGGCGAGTGTGGAAAGGGTAGAGCTCAAGTATGGACTGGCTTTAGAGAGACCTTGCTATTATATCTGTCTTTCTTTAGCATCATTCTTTCTTCATTATTTTTACTAGCAACTGAAATCAACTTGTTGGAACACATTCAATTCTGAACTTTTGAACCTTTTACTTTTCACTAAATGAAAATATGATTTTAGCCGAAGAAAGTGGAAGCTTGGTAAACGACATTTTAATTTCAAATGCAATTCTTGGCTGATTAGTTAATAATAAGGCGTGCACGATGTCCGCCATTGATGAGTTTTCCCTTTTGATCGAACGATCCCAATAGCTCGCAGAGTTTTGGAGCCGCCTAATTTTTAAGGAGGTAAATCTATAACGGTCGTTTCAGAGCTCCGCGCTTTGGATGTTGCGACAAGTCTTAACAATAAAAACCCCGGAGCTCCGAAACCCGAAAGTGTCCGCTCATTGCTTTTACTAAACCTGTAAAAGACACGAGTCGTAGTACACGTGTATCTTTGAATCTTCCCTGAGTTAACACGTGGCACCTCCCTTTCCTAGACACATCATCCAGAATGACGTCATCCATAACACGTCACTATGGGAGATGATCCTTCGGGAGTTTAACAAATAAGAAAGGCACGAATCACCGAAATATCAAAATGCCGAAGTATTAAATGTTAATTAATTAAGTTAATCGTGATCAAGAGATAATCAATGACTTCGCACTTCGAAGTTCGGATGCTTACCCTGTATCGTTTTCTGAAATCTCCGAAGTCCGAATTTCCGAAATGCTTAAAGTTAAATATGATTAATTAAGACTTTTATTAGATAATTAATCACTTCACAGTTTTGGGTTTCAGGAGTTTCCTCTCGAGCTACATTTAAAGTTCCCGAAGTCCGAACTCCCGAAACACTCGAAATTGACACACCTGCTTAAACATGATTAATTAAGGTTTTAAAAGAGATTATCTAGGGGTTAACCTTCGCAAATTCGCGATTCGGGAAATTCTCACGCCGTCTCATCTAAAACTCCCGAACATGAACCGCCGAATATTGATGGCATTTATGACTAATTTAGGGTAATGATTCAAGCGCGGATTGCGGATCGCCAGGTAGACATTTCCATTAAAGTTAATAAATTTTTCGTCGGTGAAGCTATACGAAAATCAATGTATCACTTGGATTTGAATATAAGCACTTGGATTTCGAATTCATTTTCACCTTCCGCAATTAGAAAGCTTTATCAGTTTGAAAAGCTCACAGATTTTCTCTGCAACAGGTAACGTCACTCGATTTCTTAGAGATTATGGCACCACGAAAAATGATGAAAAAGCCTGATGTGGCTGGCGAAGATTCAAACCCAAACGCGGACGTTCTGTTGGGAACCACGCCGCAAGCCATGGACACTGTTAAATCTTGGACGCAGGTGTTCGAGGTTCTAGAAGAGGAAATCATCAAATATCCAGAGGACTCTGCTGAAGAAGAAGACGATACTTATGCAGCTAAACTCAGACGTATAGCGCATTCAGAACTACACAAAATAGCAGCACGACCGAGACTCATGCCTTATAACGACATGATAAGTTGGGCCTTAGAGCACATTGACATCCAGACCAGGAACATTGTCAACCACCAAAAGGTCGCTGTCGGCTCTTTCCGACCAAAACATATGCAAGTAATGTACAAACTATCCCCTAATCCTAAATATACATTCAATGCTGCATTCAGTTTGGAGTTCGAGCAAAAGGAGTGCGTTCAGTACGCCAGGAATTGTCTCGATATAATCAAGTCTTGGTGGAGGAACCCGAAGAAATTCAGAGCCGACGCTCATGGTATATATGCCGCAGCGTCTCTGAACGTTCCCATGGTGTATGTAGCCTTGATGCTATGTCGATTTTTCGAAAGGAAGAGTCCCATGCATTTCTCGGTGGAATGGGTATCCATCATGCACGAGGTAGTAGAGGGTTTTACTTTCAATTGGGCCAAAATGCTATCCGATAACTTGGCCAAAGAAATTGCAGAATATAAAACAACAAAGTCAAAAGGACAGCCTGCCCCCTTCTACATGTTGGCATATATCATGGACGCCATCTGTTTCACAACGCCTTTCCCACTAATGAATTGGAGCTGGACTCCGGCCAGTGTCGAGCCCATTCATTTCTATCATTCCAAACTATGGGAGGAAAATGCCAAAGATTTCTTTTATGAAATCTGTCATCATGTGGTGGTTCTTGTTCATATAGCCCTGTATGGTCACCCACCTCCTCGAATTTCAGATAGGATTATGGGAAATCTGGGTAAGCTAGTAGATTGGTTTATTGAGGAGAATTTCTCCTATATTAGAGTTTTTGGATGCTCGGTCCCTCCCCATGCTCTCCCACGATTTTTACCGGATCGGTTGGTATGCAGAGAAGTGGCCTACCAAACAGTAATAGGAGGCATTAGCAAAGAGCTGAAGGCAGTGCAGAAAAAGGTATGGCCAACTTTCCCTATTCAGGTTGGCGTGTTTTCCTTACTGGATTTCGGTCACTCAAAAGTGGAGGTTGCGGCTCTGGAAGGTGTCAAATTGATTGACAGTGAATTCAAAAGGCACGACCCACACAAGATTGTGGAAAACCACCTAGCACAATTCAACATGAAAAGATATGTGCACGAAAATTCCCCGTATGACGAAATATTCAGGGGAGTTAGGTCTTATGAAGAGTTACATGACAGATTCCAAACCCTGCCCCCAGATCAACAAGCTGGTTTCCTCAGTTTCCAAAGGCACAAGCGAAACAGTTTGCCAAAGGTACTACAAGGAGAGTCGATAGCCGCTCCTCCTGCACAGGAATCTATGCCTACAGGTTCTGAACCAGAACACTCTGGTAAACACAAAGTTGAAGAAACCCCGAAGAGCTTCGAGGTTTTGACACAAGAATTAGAAGCCTCATTATCAAGATAGCTAAGCCCCCAGGCACTAGCTCAACTCAAAGCTTACCTAAAACAAGGACAAATTGCACCTCCGTCGTCACCAACTACCCCTGTCACCATCTCAAATACCACGGAGCAACAACACAATCCACAAAGATTACTACTCCCATTACATCACTTACTCCTCTGCAATCCAGCTTCGAAAACCCTAGTTCCGAAATTATTTTTGTAAGTGATCTTACTCCCATCTCACTCGAAGAGATGCCTCCCTTGGATTTATTCTTTAGTAAGAAAAGGAAGGCCATCGTGAAAAAAGAATCACACCAGAAAGATGGAGTGATAACTAAAAAGCAAAGAATGGTGTATGACGGGAATGATCAAGATGACACAGAATTCACGAAAGAAGTTGCAGGTTCATTAGGTGCTTTTGCCACTGCCAATCAATGGTTTGTGGACAATTTGGTCGAACAACTGCGACATAAGTGTATGTTGGTAGAGCAATTACAAAAGTAGGTATACACCACTGAACAGACTGCCCGGGACACAATGAGTCAAGACTTTGAGCAGATCAGAGCTCATGATCAACAAAAAATTCAACAGCTTCAGGCCAACCTTGACGAGCTCCATCAGAGTTCATTAACCAACCAAGGATTGGTCACTCAACGGGATGAATTGATAGAACAATTGCAAGCTAGGTTGGAGTTGACTGAAGGTACTTCAATAAACATTTCAACTTTCCAAACTCAGGCATTGGAAATAAATGAGAAGCTGGCAATTGCCCAGCAGGACCTTTTTATGAAGGTTGACGCCATCCAGAAGTGCTACCATGCAGTAGACCTTGCTCTGAAAGATATCTATATTAAGGAAAGAGAAGCTCGCTCGGCCCGAGCTAGGTTTCAAGAAGTCATCATATTGGTGCATAAAGATAATACCCCTGATTTTTCTCTGCTCTCCCCTTCTGAACAATTACGAGGAGACATGGCCCTAAAGGTGTGGGAAACAAATTTGGCAGAGAGCAAAAGATTAGCCAGGGAGGTAAAGGACGTTTGCCAAGAAGCATTGTCATCATTAGACAAGAGAGTAATAGATTTTGAGGGAAGTGATATCACGAAAGCCCTGGGGCAAATTGATATAGAAATGAACCATCAAAACTCCATAAAGAGCAAAGAGGAATCTCTGGTAGCCATTCAGAAAATGAGCCAGATTGATCTTCTAAAAATCAATAAGTGGTTAGTAAATCCAAGCTTACAATTACAGGCCACAACTCAAGAAGTAAAAAGAATCCAAGAAAGGCTACCTCGAGTAGAAAGGAAATTATTCACTTTCGAGGTGAATGAAACAATTGAGCCTTCAAGGTTTGTAGTGGAATCGCTGAATAGATGTCATCAGTGTATTGACCATAGAAAAACAAATATAGCTGGAAGCAGGTAGAAAAATATACACAGTCTTTTCTCCTTTTCACCCTCATCTTCCATTTTCAAACAATCATCTGTCTCATTCATTCTCATTCTAAATTCCCGCTTACCTCCATTTCATTATCATTCTTTCCAGGGACGGTTACTCTTTCCTACGTCCGTTATACATTCCTTGAAGAGCCATGTAGAGCTATCCATCTGATTATCCTTCTCCCTCTAAAGAAACGTTTCTCTCGACAGGTGAAGAGACAGAAGAAAATGCCAGCGAAGCTCATCGGATTTTACACCCTGTTGTTTCATTTTAGATATAGTTAAATATTGTAAGAAGTCCAACCGTTTTGAGTTGTGACGGTTTTTGTATAAATACATAGATTCAAGATCTATTCAACGCTGCTTCTTGCCGGATGTAATAGAGAAACTCTCCTTTTTGAGTATTAATACAAGTGCAGACAAAGATTCCAATTTTTGTTCAGTTTTGGTTATGTGTTTCTTTTGTATTTCCATATCTCCGAATTTCCTTATGTAATTTCTTGATAGGCGATTGATTGCAATTTAGTATCATGACTACTGTAATCACATTATATCAGTAATTCGTTAAGTAGGCAGTTTTTCCTCTGTATTTACTATAAGTAAAGCAAGACCTACAAGCTATTTGAATTACTGCATTTCATATCCTTTTCAAGGGTGCACTCTCTGCTTTTCTTCTACTGCAACAAGGTGAGAGACTCTTCAGTATTTGATGCCTTGCTTTGTTTAACAGTTTTGTAAGTTTCCCTCACACCATTTGATATTACAATTGTGACTCAGACAACGAAATACGGCCTCTGTACTGCCATATTATTAATTTCATTTAAGGATCTTTTCTTATATAACTAAAGGTAGAAAAAACACTCTTTTAAAACATCCTCTTTAAACATTCCTGATGCCCGACATTACTCTTTGAGCCTTAAGTTTAATCTCAGGAACAACACAACCTTTGGGCCTTTAGCTCCTCTTCTCTGAGAGAGTGAACCATGACCCATTACCGAAGTTTAGTACACTGTGACAGGCTCCAGGATGGTAAGTGTTAAGTATGGCGGGGAGACAAAACATTATCCTTGTGAGGGCCCCCAAGTAGTACCCCTATTCCTTGGGGGTGACAACATGGGACTAGGTTACAAATGCTGGCTACCAAGGTGAAACAAGGAAACAAACATAACTTCTTGAGCTTATGATCCATTATCCAACTTCAGCCAATGATCCCCATTCACATGCCTAGTATATTAAGCACAACACTCTATATGAAAGAAGGACTAATATACCTCATGATGTCGCTGGATTACCATCTCCCAAAGACTGTGCTGATTGAATGTGATGAGCTTTGCTAATAAAAAAAATTGTAAGGGGCATATGAGGGGGGCTGCTGGGCTGCCAAAGGTGGACATGCTGATCATCATCATTGTCGGAATCACTGTCTTCGTTATGGGCCATGAGTCATGATCTCCTCTACTTACCCCTAGGCATGGGGGGGTAATAGGAGCTATGGCCGACTGAAAATCTAGACATTTTCTTACTTCCATGTTTACTCTTTCTCACCATTAAAATTCAACTGTAAGCTTTGTTAGGGATGTATATTGCCCATTTCAGCGGTCTTAAAATGAAATTTCTTTCATGATGAAGGATATTCGTCTTCATGGCTAAGTTACCAGGATATGGACATTGGATATCGAAACATTAGGTTTTTCAGAAATATATGTATACCATACGGTCAGATATAATATATATAAAAATATTGATAAAATGTTGCATGTGACATAAATGTTTTAAAGCACGATAGTAATTTAAAGACAGATCCCATGGAAAACCAGAGTTGTGAAAATTATCTTACATAACCGGCAAACATTGATTTTCATCCATACACCTTTATGCAGTTTTATGTGGTTTTCAAATGGAACACTGTTACTTGCAAGTTTGTAGTATGACTGTTAAAATAATGGTTAGGTAGACAAAATAGAGCTTGTCTAATGTCATATTGTTGCTGCATCAAATGCACTTTGTGCAATGAGAAGCAAATTGAGTTTGATAGACTTCTTCAGACATGAGGCTATCAATTGAGATGCATGTAAATGGTAAAATCATAAACATCCTCGCATAAAGGGAGCTATAGCTGATGGGTGATTCCATTGCTAGATCGAGTATAATGAACCATTTTGGTATCAATTTCTATAAATCCAGTGGTTTATTTTTTGAAATTGTGATGAATGTTGATTAATATAACATTTTTCTGAGTTTTGTTTTGTTTGTTTTGTTGATTGATTTAGTTGGACACAACATGGTGATCCTTTGTGGACATATCCAGAACATGTCCCCAATAGATCCATTGTGTATCATTTCTAGATATGGATCTATGTTATATTGCGGACTCATGTCAGATCCAATATGGATTTGGACCTGGACCCAATCTAGGTGGTTCCTTGCAGAGGGGGAATGGATTGAATCTTATCAGTGTGAATTCCATTACAATGGACTTCGCTAATACTAATTTCTATTATATCAGGTGGTATGCAAAGCGATTTCTTCATCCAGATGTCATAGCACCTTTTGAATACATATTTATTTGGGATGAAGACCTAGGAGTTGAGCACTTCAATGCAGAAGAGTAATTCACTGCCCAATTCTTGAGAGTCTGACTGGTGCCTGACTTAATTTACTGATATAATGATACTATGCTGTGTTTATTATGTCATTTTTATTGTGTTTGGGACCTGGATAGCTACTAAGACTCATCAACTACAGATACATAAAACTTGTAAGAAAGCATGGTTTGGAGATATCACAACCTGCTCTGGAGCCACGCAGTGGTCTAACATGGCAAATGACAAGAAAGAGGGATAATGTGGAAGTGCACAAGTAAGAGCCTGTTAATTTCTATTTGCCTTTTTGACGTTTTTCTTGACTATTATTGGAATTTTATCTTGATTTAAAATTTTGAAATACTGATACAATCTGAACAGGGAAACGACAGAGCAACCTGGGTGGTGCCGTGATCCACATCTACCACCATGTGCAGGGTATGCATATGACTATAAGTTGGCAAGATATTCATGTTTGTTGATAGAATACTCTTCCTGACATACAGTTTTTTGTTTTTATAATGTTGGAAAACAATGGCTTACTGTCGCACAGTTCTTACTTCCTTCCAATTATTTCCATGTGAGTTGTAAAACTTGGTGGGGTCCAAATAGCACACATGGTTGTGATGTGCTTTTCTTATATTTAGGTTTGTGGAGATAATGGCTCCTGTGTTTTCCCGGAAGGCATGGCGCTGTGTTTGGTATATGATTCAGGTAAAATATCAAGTACATTTCTGCTTCTCAAGTTTTTGATGGTTCTTTCATCGCAAATGATATCTTGCTATCATCACAGTTTGAGTAGTGTTATTGCAGAATGATTTAGTTCATGGATGGGGTTTAGACCTTGCCATTGGAAGGTGTGCACAGGTGAGGAAGCAGTCTATTCTTAAAGTGCCTTTCAATGCCTTCTTACAGTTGTTTGAAATAGAACCATTAATTGTTATGAATTATGATGTTACATAGCCTTATGCTGATAAAATTATTGAGTAACAAAATAAATAGGCCTAGGATTCTTGCAGATCTACTGAATCTTCCTTTACACAATATAAAAATATATTTTCACCCAGATGTTCTATATATATTTTTTTGTTTGCTAGCCTGTCCTTGACCTGTGGGACTAGCCTGTGGCTGAGAAACTGCGACCCAGGGACATCTAAGCCGTCAAAATCACCTGGGGATCGCACCCAGCTTGGGCCACACCAACCTTTAGCATGGCTGGATTTTTAGGTGTCTCCTCCTTGTAGCAGCAGGTTTCAAACCTGGGTCGCCATGAAGAACAAGGACCATTGAAACCGATCGCACTAGCGAGATTTGACCAGATGTTGTATATATAAGCTTGGCTTTTTGTGCTAATTTTGCAATGACAAGACTTTGTGCATCATGGGAATTTATTTTCATATATATCATATGCATATCCTATTCATTGGTAAATACTAGTGCTTTTTAATTGTAATTGTTCCTTGGCTACTTTATGTTCCAAACAAACTAAGTCTGATTAGCAAACTTTTATCAGTCAAAACCGAAGGGTTTTCAAATATCAACTAGGATAGGTACCACTGTCATTTTGTACAGTCCCTCTGCAGTTTGGGCTAGTGCTTGCTAGCCTTTCGGGGGGGGGGGATCTCTATGATTTGAAGTGTAAATATCCAGTTTTTACCCACAAAATACACTTCAAATCTGCAAAATCGGCTCACTGCCACTTTATATCAGACCTACTTTCTGCTAGGAAAGTATTTAGGACAGCAAGCTAAATTTAGATCACACTTAGATTTATCAAATAAAGTCGGTTCTGGTGTCTGCAATCTTTTTCTTCAGATCTGCACTTAAAAGTTGTAGATCTGCAAGTGTTTCACTCGGAACCAGCAAATTAAAGTTTTGGTTTCGAGGTTTTTAACTGGTGTCTTGAATCCAATGGCTGGAGTTGATTTATGATAAGAAAATTGATTGGGCAGGAGTGGTTCCTGATATCATTCAGCTCAGAGAATTGCATAAAAATCCACCAAACTCACAAGTAAACAAGAAGGTTGCCAAAAGATCCTCCCATGCTTAGCCCAAAAGCTACTTGTCAATCTTATGCATGGGCCAACCTGCTAAAAATAGATTTGGAAGAACCTGCTAAAAATAGCACTGAATGTGCTGCCCCTTGGAATAAACAGATATTTGAATTTAAAACTGATTTCCAAAACTCATACATGACAACTCTGGAACTAGGCTCTGGCCAAGCTACTTATGAACTATAGATGTTGAATCGTTTACTAATGTCCATGAATTGTTGATGTTGAATCAATCAAGGTGAACTTGCAAGAAGTTCATCTTGATCATGCAATGCACTTGTGAATGTGTTGGAACTTAACATTGAATCTGCCTAGGGCAAAGTCACTGTACAGTGTAAACACAACCTCCCAACTTATGTATTATATGATGATATGAATATAAATCCTTAGTTTTAATTTTTGATTCATAATTGACATTGATAATCTATGTTTCTTTCCCTTAGCTAATGTTATAGATTATGGACTATCATATATATCTTATGTTACAATGTTTTATTCAATTACATATAAAGGATGTATGGTTACCCACCACAAAGTTTGTAGACACGAGGTTGACTAGAAATTTGAATTTATATATTTCATGGGCATATACAGTTCGTTTCCTAGGGATTCATTTCTTTCTCTTGTATCTTAAGAAATAATTTTAAGAAAGGATACAGCCAAATCTCCACCCATCCCTAAATTTCATAGCAGGAGGTAGGTTCAGGGTAATGAAAGAGTCAATAAACCTTTAACGACAAGCTTGTATATTATGTAACATAATATTACAAAAAAGGTTTGTCAAGGTCTGGCCAAAAGTTGGTAGCGGACCTTGCACATAGGTAGATACTTACGTTCTCATTGAGCATAACAGAATAGAGTCAAAGTTAGTCTATGAATCTTATAAACCACTTGGTGATAGAAAACAAACAATGGAGTCTTGGGTTTAATAAAAAATCACATCTAACATATCTATATAAAAGACTAAGAAATTGGAATAAAAAGGCCTTAATGAAAGCATAATATATTGTCATGCCTGTAAGTCCCAGTAAGAAAGCAGCAAATGAACATAAAAAGACACGAGTGTTGAGGGAGAAGGGGCTCTAAGGGTCGTTAGAGTCCCTAATGTCGATAGCCTCCTCCAAAGACCCATCTTTGTCTTATCTAGGTGCCTATCCAAGGTCATTTGCAGCATCTGTATCACTACCCTGATATCAGCGATGTCTCGCTTAAGGTCTATGGTGCTAGCTTCTCAGAGAGTAGGTTATTGGGTGCTCGGGCCTATTGCATCTTAAGCTTAGCTATCCCCATCATGGCTAAGAATATGAACTCCATAATCTAAAAGAGGGCAGCAGTTCTAGAGAAGGTGTCCCTATTACGAGTGTGGTAAAGGTACAACCTAGGGTTTTTGGTGAGAAATCTACACTCCCACTGAATGTTGGTCTAGGCCTTGGCTCCGACCTTAACCTCCATATCTTCAACCCATTTCACAATGTTGTTGGGGAACCTTGAGGCAAAATCCTTTCCATTCCTAATGTAAAAGGTAAAGATATTGCAAAGAAGAGCATGAGTAGCTTGCTTACCTTTGAGTTGATTTGATCGCTTGGTGGAAGTGGTGCTATGAGAGGGTTGGGCAACAAGGTACCTTTTCTCGGGACTACCTCGAGTTCTCCTTGCTTGGGGCTTGTCCAAGATTTCCTCTTCTAGACCAACAATGGTTTCTTCTTTGTTCAGGAGCCGATAGATATCACCCATTATGTCCATAAGAAAGACAATCTTCCCTTCCTTGAATACCAAATACTGGCAGCCATTACAGAGATGGAGACTCCCAAATCCTTAGAAATGTGCTTGCCAATGTTTCGATCAAACTTTTAGAAAACCCATCTTATGCTGGCGAATTGCAATGATGATGATTGGAAGTGCTCATAGATGGTGTTTGTGCGTCTGGATAATGGAACAAAGAGGATGCAGGAGAGAGCTCAAGCTGCATCTAAGGGATTAATTAGATGAAGTAGGGACGAGGGAGTCCAAACCTGTGAAGAAACTATTTTGGGTTGAGAGGGGGTGTTATGGAAAAGTAGTTTGGCAACATCCACCTGCCCTTGCTTTAGGAGTTTTGATTGTTATCCTTTTTGTCGTTATCCATCCAAGTAGTTACTATGAGTGATTTAATGATGTTGGTTGCAATTTTTTTCCAGATTGCGTCCTTAGGTGACGGATGTATTTGAATATTCTACTCTTCTTTTTTTCCCAAATGTCCTGGATGATGAAATAGGGGGAGTTGTCCAAATAAGATTGAGTATCCTATTCTAAAAGGGGTCTACGGTCTAGTTCTTCAAGGTTGTGGTGATAGTGTCTCAACATCTGTTTGAATGCCTTAACATTGTGTTCCCTTACTCCCCTAGGTTTCTTGCCAAGTTGTAGTCATTAAAATATGTTCTTGTGTTTCTATTGTCTGTTGGTGAGTGAGTTGAAAGAAGGGCCTTTGAATCCTTTCTTTTCCAAGTTATCCCAAGTAAGAATTCTTCCCTTCTCAACTAACTAGAGGAATGAAGCTATTTTTGGCCATAGGATCAGATTCCATACTTGCTTCCAAATTTGCTTGGGTAGAGTGGTCTCTAGTAGGTTAAGGGCTAGTAGATAAGCTTCCTTGACTAAGTAATCTCCATTCCCCGTGAGCTCCCATTATAGTTTATTGGGGGACTCTTCCTTATGCATCTCATGTATGTTAAATTTTGAGCTTGATTTCTTATGCGGATTATTTCTTTATTTTCTTCAACACTTTGATTCCAACTTAATATATTTCAACAATATAGAATCATAACTAAATAGCAATAATCATGTAGATATGTAAGCATGCACATCATCAACACATATACCCTGGGGAAACCCTGTACAGGGAGAAAAACCCCAGCAAACGATATTCCTTTATTGCATTAATAATGTAATATCACTTACAAATATTCACCATGAATACTCTGCCCTTAAAGAGCTTGCCAAGTTGACTCTGACCTGATAGAGAACTAAGAGACCTTGCTGATATAGATAGATGTATTCTAGTTGCTTTCAAAGACTGAAATATATCAGCTCTGATATGGGCTGTTGAAACTGCCTCTAACTGACTGATATGTGCCTCTATATGCTGATCTACAGCACTGATATGCACCTCTATTGTGCTGATATACACCTCTGATATGCTGCCTCTGTATGCTGATCTACAACACTGATATACACCTCTATTGTGCTGCCTCTATATGCTGATATATAACACTGATATGGCTTCCTCTTTAGTGCTGATATGTACCTCTGTACAACACTGTGATGGCTGCCTCTTTAGTGCTGATATGTACCTCTGTACAACATTGATATGCTGCCTCTGTATGCTGTCTCTACAACACTGTTTGCTGCCTCTATATGTGCCTCTACAACACTGGTATGCTGCCTTTATATGCGCCTCTGTATAGCAGCCTTTAATGGACTGATATTCGCCTCTGTGTAGTAGCCTTTAATGCTTCACCTTTACCCTGCATAGCAATTGCGTAGAGGAGAGGGGATCGATCTCTGCTTATAAACGAATGGAGGAGAAGTGGAGAGGGCTCGAAATAGAGGTGTGAAAACATGCTTGACTTAACTCAACATTACACTTTAGTTCGAAAATAGAACTAGACTTGAGACTTCAGTTATAACTCAGCATTACACTTTAGTTCGAAAATAGAACTAGACTTGAGACATCAATTACAACTCAACATTACACTTTAGTTCAAAAATAGAACTAGACTTGAGACTTCAGTTACAACTCAACTCTTTACAAGGCAATTCGAATTTCTCTTCATGGTGGATAATGTTACACGTGCCAGCGCACTAAATCAATACATTTATATCATTTGCAATATTAGGAATATCGTTTGTTTCTAGCTCATAGGAATTTTATATTCAACCTAACTTTTGCTAGATGCCTTGACTTTTTCTCATGGCTCACAAGGCTTGACTAGGCTCACAGAGGTTGTACGTTCCCTCGGACTTTTGCACTAGTCTGTCTATGCCCACAGAGTTTGTACGTTCCCCCTGACTTTTGCACTAGATTGTCTATGCTCATAGAAGTTGTACGTTCCCCTTGACTTTTGCATTAGAATTACATAGCATCTCGTTCGTCCTGACTTTTGGTTTGACTCACAGAGGTTGTACGTTCCTCCTGGCTTTTGTCAATACCTCACAAGACTGGTTGATTCTCCAAATCTCCCTGGCTAGCCTCAGGGTGGCCTATATGGCCTCTCATTGGAGAATGACTGTCGATGTTCCCAAGCGATTTTGCTAGGAAACTTAGGTGATTTTCTGACCTTGTTTGTTTGTTTATGCATGTTTTTGCTTTAGATAGTTGCGCTCTGGGTGTTTTGTGATTGGTTTATAGCATATAGAAGACAATAATGATGTAGATCACAAGATATAAGAGAAACACAACAAAATATTTCAGAAAAGCTTCAAATCTGACCTTTATTTAGTATAATAAGCTGATCTCCACACATAGATTTGCAGATCTGGTACAATAGAGCAAGATAGAGAAGTCTAGGCTGCATGCACCCTTCAGATACAATAATATAGAGAAATAGGGCCTCCTAGGTTCCCCACAACTGAATGAAGGTCAATACAAGATCAATTTCTTTCCCTAGAGAGATGTAACCTTCATATCTGATGCTGGTACGTCCCCCACTGGTTGGAGAAGCTAGAAATTTCGGCCTCCTTAAAGATGATCTCCAAATCGTATAAAAACACTGCCAAACTGTAGATTGGGAGCTGTAGATAACATATGGAGCAAGTATGGGGTCGAACCCCCTGATCTAACCATCCAACTCAAATCCTCCTCAAGGAATGATGCGCCCTTCTTCAACCAATATGCCCAACTGAATAATAAAATAGTTATGCAGAAGAAAACCCTCAAACAACTGATGCAAAAGGGTGTGTTATCCCCCATTTTAGGGATAACTAAGGAGATTATGTCTCGAGGCCCACAGGTCCTAGACATGGAGTACCGAGAGCCAAATCAACTTGAGCATGGCCTTGGAGGGCCCACCTTTTCTTCCTTTCAGTGCCTCCACTTTGTCAGCAGCAACAACAACATCCATCACCTCGGCTTGGTCCTGTAACAGAGATGGATCTTGCTCCATGAGGTAATGAGTCCGGGTATCATGGTATGTGTCACTCTAATCCTCAAAACCTTTGAATATGTGCATTTAGTTCTTTTTGTTTCTAACAAGTGCTTGGATCTTATACTTATCCACTTGACCATGTCTGGGGGGAATGATAGGATGCCCTAGTAAGCTTGTGCCCATAGATTTTGAGTTGCCACTGGGGGAATTTCTGAAAAATCATCGTTCGTTCCCGTCATACTTGCCACTTTCCATCTTACTTCCCGTTCATCCATCCCATTACATTGGTCCGGGCATTGGGTTGGCCAATCATTTAAGGGTTGCACCTTGCCTTGTGGGAAGAAGGGGCTAAAGGTTGAGAAGGTAAAAGCAGCTGGCAAAAGATAAAAGCCTAAAAATAAAACCTCGAGATGCTTCGCCCAGGGATCCCCGAGAAAGCAGCAAAAAGCTTCTTAGCAAGAAACAAGAGGGACCCATAAAAATAATAAAACAAGACCTAGTCAGAAGATAAGGGGTCTCATCACGAGCCAACCTATTAGGTCCATGGGCATCTAGCGGTATGACACTACTAGCAGCTGGTTACCACGCCAGGGTAGTGGCTCTTGGTGGCATAGCCAAGAGAAAGGGGGTCTCATCACGAGCCAACCTTCTTATTTCCGTGAAAGTGCTTGTGGGTAACATTGCCACCACTGGTCACCATGCCAGGGTAGTGTTCCTTGATTAGCTTCTTGAAAGAAAAAGCAATAAAGAAATAAGAATAAAAGGTATGAATGGGCTTGGAAACATTTGCATCTAGGACAGGTGCAGCTCGCCTTCTACAAAGGCACCCACAGGTAAGCCTTGCATTTCCCTGCTATCACTGCACCCCTTGTCAGGACATCCCTTATCCACCTCATCCATTAACATGACTTGGATTTGATCTCTTCCAGAAACATCCCATTTCCACTGGACACTAGCCCAATAGGACGCCCTGTCACTTCCTCCAAACTTGCCTTG
>ML836306.1:26135-47166 GCA_009831015.1 Picea engelmannii | reverse complement strand
GGGGCCCTCTTAGGGGTCTTATCCACCAAGGTACAAGACCAAGGATCAACCCATGCCTCGGGCATGGGTACCCTGGACATTTCCAGGGGCCCTAGACATATCTAGGGGCTTTAGCTGCTTGGTCTCACACCAAGAACCCCAGTCATATACTGGAGGCCCTTACAAGGGTCTTTTTCCATGGCACTGTCTATTTGGTCCCAGACCAAGTACCCTAGGAGTGCACTGGGGGGCCCTAGATCTCGTCTAGTGTCTTAGCCATCCTCCCGGAGAATGGCTCTTGCAGCTGCTATAAATTTAACACATCCAAAGCCTTCTACCTTAGTAATTTACTTTAATTAAATGAATTATTAAAGTAAAGTGCTTTTATTAATTAAAGTGAGTTTAATTTAATGAAATGCTAAAGTTATTAGCATTAGTGAATTAAATTAATCTTAGCCATTGATCTCAAGTGAAGTGAGATCTAATCTCAACCATTGATCACTTTGGAGATTAGGGTTAGGGTAAGCCCATTTATCCATCATCCAAGGTCCAAAAGATGTGAGAGCCTGTATTTGAGTGTGTCAAGCCGTCCAATTACTCAACGCTCTGCATCACATGTGCCATACCCTGTAAACATGTGCACAACGTCCTGGGTGAAAGCATGGGAAGTCCTTCAAAGAACCATGTCAGGTGCATCCAAATCAAATCAAAGCATGGAATCAAGTAAAACCAATGTTCACAAGTTATAAGAGCCCTTAGATCATACAAAGTAAGATGTTACTTAAGATGTAAGCCACATAAATAGTTCACATCAAGTATCCTGTCAAATTTCACATTAGCTCAAGACTTTATGTAAGTTGGCAAGTTTGAATATGGGAGGACCATCACCAGACCCTATTAGGTGTGCCAACCAAAACAGGAAAGAAAAGGCCCAAGTAGAGGGATATGTCCCGGGGGAAGCAGGAAATAAAAGTACCCTTCAAGAGTAAGTGTGATAGTGAAATGCGTTGGGCCTACTTCATGGCTTATGGAGTCATTTGGTCCATTTCTATGAGCGCCTATGTGGAGGGTGCGCTTGCTCTCAAGTTACCACTTTCTAGGCGCTACGTTTTTCCAACCCCTTAATCTGCCTTTTTATTGGCCTTTTATTGAGGAGAATTTCTCCTATATCAGAGTTTTTGGATGCTCGGTCCCTCCCCATGCTCTCCCACGATTTTTACTGGACCGGTTGGTATGTAGAGAAGTGGCCTACCAGACAGTAATAGGAGGCATTAGCAAAGAGCCGAAGGCAGTGCAGAAAAAGGGATGGCCAACTTTCCCTATTCAGGTTGGCATGTTTTCATTACTGGATTTCGGTCACTCAAAAGTGGAGGCTGCGGTTCTGGAAGGTGTCAAATTGATTGACATCGAATTCAAAAGGCACGACCCACACAAGATTGTGGAAAACCACCTGGCACAATTCAACATGAAAAGATATGTGCACGAAAATTCCCCGTATGACGAAATATTTAGGGGAGTTAGGTCTTATGAAGAGGTACATGACAGATTCCAAACCCTGCCCCCAGATCAACAAGCTGGTTTCCTCAGTTTCCAAAGGCACAAGCGAAACAGTCTGCCAAAGGTACTACAAGGAGAGTCGATAGCCGCTCCTCCTGCACAGGAATCATTGCCTACAGGTTCTGAACCAGAACACTTTGGTAAACACAAGGTTGAAGAAACCCCGAAGAGCTTCAAGGTTTTGACACAAGAATTAGAAGCCTCATTATCAAGACAGCTAAGCCCCCATGCACTAGCTCAACTCAAAGCTTACCTAAAACCAGGACAAATTGCACCTCGCTCGTCACCAACTACCCCTGTCACCATCTCAAATACCATGGAGCAACAACACAATTCACAGAGATTGCTACTCCCATTACATCACTTACTCCTCTGCAATCCAGCTTCGGAAACCCTAGTTCCGAAATTATTTTTGTAAGTGATCTTACCCCCATCTCACTCGAAGAGATGCCTCCCTCGGATTTATTCTTTAGTAAGAAAAGGAAGGCCATCGTGAAAAAGAAATCACACCAGAAAGATGGAGTGATAACTAAAAAGCAGAGAATGGTGTATGACGGGAATGATCAAGATGACACAGAATTCACGAAAGAAGTTGTAGGTTCATTAGGTGCTTTTGCCACTGCCAATCAATGGTTTGTGGACAATTTGGTCGAACAACTGCGACATAAGTGTATGTTGGTAGAGCAATTACAAAAGCAGGTATACACCACTGAACAGACTGCCCGGGACACAATGAGTCAAGACTTCGAGCAGATCAAAGCTCATGATCAACAAAAAATTCAACAGCTTCGGGCCAACCTTGACGAGCTCCATCAGAGTTCACTAACCAACCAAGGATTGGTCACTCAATGGGATGAATTGATAGAACAATTGCAAGCTAGGTTGGAGTTGACTGAAGGTACCTCAATAAACATTTCAACTTTCCAAACTCAGGCATTGGAAATAAATGAGAAGCTGGCAATTGCCCAGTAGGACCTTTTTATGAAGGTTGACACCATCCAGAAGTGCTACCAGGCAGTAGACCTTGCTCTGAAAGATATCTATATTAAGGAAAGAGAAGCTCGCTCGACCCGAGCTAGGTTTCAAGAAGTCATCGTATTGGTGCATAAAGATAATACCCCTGATTTTTCTCTGCTCTCCCCTTCTGAACAATTACGAGGAGACATGGCCCCAAAGGTGTGGGAAACAAATTTGGCAGAGAGCAAAAGATTAGCCAGGGAGGTAAAGGACGTTTGCCAAGAAGCATTGTCATCATTAGACAAGAGACTAATAGATTTTGAGGGAAGTGATATCATGAAAGCCCTGGGGCAAATTGATATAGAAATGAACCATCATAACTCCATAAAGAGCAAAGAGGAATCTCTGGTAGCCATTCAGAAAATGAGCCAGATTGATCTTCTTAAAATCAATAAGTGGTTAGTAAATCCAAGCTTACAATTACAGGCCACAACTCAAGAAGTAAAAAGAATCCAAGAAAGGCTACTTCGTGTAGAAAGGAAATTAGTCACTTTTGAGGTGAATGAAACAATTGAGCCTTCAAGGTTTGTAGTGGAATTGCTGAATAGATGTCATCCGTGTATTGACCATAGAAAAACAAATATAGCTGGAAGCAGGTAGAAAAATATACACAATCTTTTCTCCTTTTCACCCTCATCTTCCATTTTCAAACAATCATCTGTCTCATTCATTCTCATTCTAAATTCTCGCTTACCTCCATTTCATTATCCTTCTTTCCAGGGACGGTTACTCTTTCCTACGTCCGTTATACATTCCTTGAAGAGCCATGTAGAGCTATCCATCTGATTATCCTTCTCCCTCTAAAGAAATGTTTCTCCCGGCAGGTGAAGAGACAGAAGAAAATGCCAGCGAAGGTCATCGGATTTTACACCTTGTTGTTTCATTTTAGATATAGTTAAATATTGTAAGAAGTCCAACCGTTTTGAGTTGTGACGGTTTTTGTATAAATACATAGATTCAAGATCTATTCAAGGCTGCTTCTTGTCGGATGTAATAGAGAAACTCTCCTTTTGAGTATTAATACAAGTGCAGACAAAGATTCCAATTTTTGTTCAGTTTGGGTTATGTGTTTCTTCTGTATTTCCATATCTCCGAATTTCCTTATGTAATTTCTTGATAGGCGATTGATTGCAATTTAGTATCACGACTACTGTAATCACATTATATCAGTAATTCGTTAAGTAGACAGTTTTTCCTCTGTATTTACTATAAGTAAAGCAAGACCTGCAAGCTATTTGAATTACTGCATTTCATATCCTTTTCAAGGGTGCCCTCTCTGCTTTTCTTCTACTGCAACAAGGTGAGAGACTCTTCAGTATTTGATGCCTTGCTTTGTTTAACAGTTTTGCAAGTTTCCCTCACACCATTTGATATTACAATTGTGACTCAGACAACGAAATACGGCCTTTGTACTGCCATATTATTAATTTCATTTAAGGATCTTTTCTTATATAAGTAAAGGTAGAAAAAACACTCTTTTAAAACATTCTCTTTAAACATTCCTGATGCCTAACATTACTCTTTGAGCCTTAAGTTTAATCTCAGGAACAACACAACCTCTGGGCCTTTAGCCCCTCTTCTCTTGAGAGAGTGAACCATGACCCATTACCGAAGTTTAGTACACTGTGACAGGCTCCAGGATGGTAAGTGTTAAGTATGGCGGGGAAACAAAACATTATCCTTGTGAGGGCCCCCAAGTAGTACCCCTATTCCTTGGGGGTGACAACATGGGACTAGGTTACAAATGCTGGCTACCAAGGTGAAACAAGGAAACAAACATAACTTCTTGGGCTTATGATCCATTATCCAACTTCAGCCAATGATCCCCATTCACATGCCTAGTATATTAAGCACAACACTCTATATGAAAGAAGGACTAATATACCTCATGATGTCGCTGGATTACCATCTCCCAAAGACTCTGCTGATTGAATGTGATGAGCTTTGCTGATAAAAAAAAAATGTAAGGGGCATTTGAGGGGGGCTGCTGGGCTGCCAAAGGTGGACATGCTGATCATCATCATTGTCGGAATCACCGTCTTCGTTATGGGCCATGAGTCATGATCTCCTCTACTTACCCCTAAGCATGGGGGGGTAATAGGAGCTATGGCCGACTGAAAATCTAGACATTTTCTTACTTCCATGTTTACTCTTTCTCACCATTAAAATTCAACTGTAATCTTTGTTAGGGATGTATATTGCCCATTTCAGCGGTCTTAAAATGAAATTTCTTTCACGATGAAGGATATTCGTCTTCATGGCTAAGTTACCAGGATATGGATATGGAAACATTAGGTTTTTCAGAAATATATGTATATGATATGGTCAGATATAATATATATAAAAATATTGATAAAATGTCGCATGTGACATAAATGTTTTAAAGCACGATAGTAATTTAAAGACAGATCCCATGGAAAACCAGAGTTGTGAAAATTATCTTACATAACCAGCAAACATTGATTTTCATCCATACACCTTTTTGCAGTTTTATGTGGTTTTCAAATGGAACACTGTTACTTGCAAGTTTGTAGTATGACTGTTGAAATAATGGTTAGGTAGACAAAATAGAGCTTGTCTAATGTCATATTGTTGCTGCATCAAATGCACTTTGTGCAATGAGAAGCCAATTGAGTTTGATAGACTTCTTCAGACATGAGGCTATCAATTGAGATCAATGTAAATGGTAAAATCATAAACATCCTCGCATAAAGGGAGCTATAGCTGATGGGTGATTCCATTGCTAGATCGAGTATAATGAACCATTTTGGTATCAATTTCTATAAATCCAGTGGTTTATTTTTGAGATTGTGATGAATGTTGATTAATATAACATTTTTCTGAGTTTTGTTTTGTTTGTTTTGTTGATTGATTTAGTTGGACACAACATGGTGATCCTTTGTGGACATATCCAGAACATGTCCCCAATAGATCCATTGTGTATCATTTCTAGATATGGATCTATGTTATATTGCGGACTCATGTCAGATCCAATATGGATTTGGACCTGGACCCAATCTAGGTGGTTCCTTGCAGAGGGGGAATGGATTGAATCTTATCAGTGTGAATTCCATTACAATGGACTTCGCTAATACTAATTTCTATTATATCAGGTGGTATGCAAAGCGATTTCTTCATCCAGATGTCATAGCACCTTTTGAATACATATTTATTTGGGATGAAGACCTAGGAGTTGAGCACTTCAATGCAGAAGAGTAATTCACTGCCCAATTCTTGAGAGTCTGACTGGTGCCTGACTTAATTTACTGATATAATGATACTATGCTGTGTTTATTATGTCATTTTTATTGTGTTTGGGACCTGGATAGCTACTAAGACTCATCAACTACAGATACATAAAACTTGTAAGAAAGCATGGTTTGGAGATATCACAACCTGCTCTGGAGCCACGCAGTGGTCTAACATGGCAAATGACAAGAAAGAGGGATAATGTGGAAGTGCACAAGTAAGAGCCTGTTAATTTCTATTTGCCTTTTTGACGTTTTTCTTGACTATTATTGGAATTTTATCTTGATTTAAAATTTTGAAATACTGATACAATCTGAACAGGGAAACGACAGAGCAACCTGGGTGGTGCCGTGATCCACATCTACCACCATGTGCAGGGTATGCATATGACTATAAGTTGGCAAGATATTCATGTTTGTTGATAGAATACTCTTCCTGACATACAGTTTTTTGTTTTTATAATGTTGGAAAACAATGGCTTACTGTCGCACAGTTCTTACTTCCTTCCAATTATTTCCATGTGAGTTGTAAAACTTGGTGGGGTCCAAATAGCACACATGGTTGTGATGTGCTTTTCTTATATTTAGGTTTGTGGAGATAATGGCTCCTGTGTTTTCCCGGAAGGCATGGCGCTGTGTTTGGTATATGATTCAGGTAAAATATCAAGTACATTTCTGCTTCTCAAGTTTTTGATGGTTCTTTCATCGCAAATGATATCTTGCTATCATCACAGTTTGAGTAGTGTTATTGCAGAATGATTTAGTTCATGGATGGGGTTTAGACCTTGCCATTGGAAGGTGTGCACAGGTGAGGAAGCAGTCTATTCTTAAAGTGCCTTTCAATGCCTTCTTACAGTTGTTTGAAATAGAACCATTAATTGTTATGAATTATGATGTTACATAGCCTTATGCTGATAAAATTATTGAGTAACAAAATAAATAGGCCTAGGATTCTTGCAGATCTACTGAATCTTCCTTTACACAATATAAAAATATATTTTCACCCAGATGTTCTATATATATTTTTTTGTTTGCTAGCCTGTCCTTGACCTGTGGGACTAGCCTGTGGCTGAGAAACTGCGACCCAGGGACATCTAAGCCGTCAAAATCACCTGGGGATCGCACCCAGCTTGGGCCACACCAACCTTTAGCATGGCTGGATTTTTAGGTGTCTCCTCCTTGTAGCAGCAGGTTTCAAACCTGGGTCGCCATGAAGAACAAGGACCATTGAAACCGATCGCACTAGCGAGATTTGACCAGATGTTGTATATATAAGCTTGGCTTTTTGTGCTAATTTTGCAATGACAAGACTTTGTGCATCATGGGAATTTATTTTCATATATATCATATGCATATCCTATTCATTGGTAAATACTAGTGCTTTTTAATTGTAATTGTTCCTTGGCTACTTTATGTTCCAAACAAACTAAGTCTGATTAGCAAACTTTTATCAGTCAAAACCGAAGGGTTTTCAAATATCAACTAGGATAGGTACCACTGTCATTTTGTACAGTCCCTCTGCAGTTTGGGCTAGTGCTTGCTAGCCTTTCGGGGGGGGGGGATCTCTATGATTTGAAGTGTAAATATCCAGTTTTTACCCACAAAATACACTTCAAATCTGCAAAATCGGCTCACTGCCACTTTATATCAGACCTACTTTCTGCTAGGAAAGTATTTAGGACAGCAAGCTAAATTTAGATCACACTTAGATTTATCAAATAAAGTCGGTTCTGGTGTCTGCAATCTTTTTCTTCAGATCTGCACTTAAAAGTTGTAGATCTGCAAGTGTTTCACTCGGAACCAGCAAATTAAAGTTTTGGTTTCGAGGTTTTTAACTGGTGTCTTGAATCCAATGGCTGGAGTTGATTTATGATAAGAAAATTGATTGGGCAGGAGTGGTTCCTGATATCATTCAGCTCAGAGAATTGCATAAAAATCCACCAAACTCACAAGTAAACAAGAAGGTTGCCAAAAGATCCTCCCATGCTTAGCCCAAAAGCTACTTGTCAATCTTATGCATGGGCCAACCTGCTAAAAATAGATTTGGAAGAACCTGCTAAAAATAGCACTGAATGTGCTGCCCCTTGGAATAAACAGATATTTGAATTTAAAACTGATTTCCAAAACTCATACATGACAACTCTGGAACTAGGCTCTGGCCAAGCTACTTATGAACTATAGATGTTGAATCGTTTACTAATGTCCATGAATTGTTGATGTTGAATCAATCAAGGTGAACTTGCAAGAAGTTCATCTTGATCATGCAATGCACTTGTGAATGTGTTGGAACTTAACATTGAATCTGCCTAGGGCAAAGTCACTGTACAGTGTAAACACAACCTCCCAACTTATGTATTATATGATGATATGAATATAAATCCTTAGTTTTAATTTTTGATTCATAATTGACATTGATAATCTATGTTTCTTTCCCTTAGCTAATGTTATAGATTATGGACTATCATATATATCTTATGTTACAATGTTTTATTCAATTACATATAAAGGATGTATGGTTACCCACCACAAAGTTTGTAGACACGAGGTTGACTAGAAATTTGAATTTATATATTTCATGGGCATATACAGTTCGTTTCCTAGGGATTCATTTCTTTCTCTTGTATCTTAAGAAATAATTTTAAGAAAGGATACAGCCAAATCTCCACCCATCCCTAAATTTCATAGCAGGAGGTAGGTTCAGGGTAATGAAAGAGTCAATAAACCTTTAACGACAAGCTTGTATATTATGTAACATAATATTACAAAAAAGGTTTGTCAAGGTCTGGCCAAAAGTTGGTAGCGGACCTTGCACATAGGTAGATACTTACGTTCTCATTGAGCATAACAGAATAGAGTCAAAGTTAGTCTATGAATCTTATAAACCACTTGGTGATAGAAAACAAACAATGGAGTCTTGGGTTTAATAAAAAATCACATCTAACATATCTATATAAAAGACTAAGAAATTGGAATAAAAAGGCCTTAATGAAAGCATAATATATTGTCATGCCTGTAAGTCCCAGTAAGAAAGCAGCAAATGAACATAAAAAGACACGAGTGTTGAGGGAGAAGGGGCTCTAAGGGTCGTTAGAGTCCCTAATGTCGATAGCCTCCTCCAAAGACCCATCTTTGTCTTATCTAGGTGCCTATCCAAGGTCATTTGCAGCATCTGTATCACTACCCTGATATCAGCGATGTCTCGCTTAAGGTCTATGGTGCTAGCTTCTCAGAGAGTAGGTTATTGGGTGCTCGGGCCTATTGCATCTTAAGCTTAGCTATCCCCATCATGGCTAAGAATATGAACTCCATAATCTAAAAGAGGGCAGCAGTTCTAGAGAAGGTGTCCCTATTACGAGTGTGGTAAAGGTACAACCTAGGGTTTTTGGTGAGAAATCTACACTCCCACTGAATGTTGGTCTAGGCCTTGGCTCCGACCTTAACCTCCATATCTTCAACCCATTTCACAATGTTGTTGGGGAACCTTGAGGCAAAATCCTTTCCATTCCTAATGTAAAAGGTAAAGATATTGCAAAGAAGAGCATGAGTAGCTTGCTTACCTTTGAGTTGATTTGATCGCTTGGTGGAAGTGGTGCTATGAGAGGGTTGGGCAACAAGGTACCTTTTCTCGGGACTACCTCGAGTTCTCCTTGCTTGGGGCTTGTCCAAGATTTCCTCTTCTAGACCAACAATGGTTTCTTCTTTGTTCAGGAGCCGATAGATATCACCCATTATGTCCATAAGAAAGACAATCTTCCCTTCCTTGAATACCAAATACTGGCAGCCATTACAGAGATGGAGACTCCCAAATCCTTAGAAATGTGCTTGCCAATGTTTCGATCAAACTTTTAGAAAACCCATCTTATGCTGGCGAATTGCAATGATGATGATTGGAAGTGCTCATAGATGGTGTTTGTGCGTCTGGATAATGGAACAAAGAGGATGCAGGAGAGAGCTCAAGCTGCATCTAAGGGATTAATTAGATGAAGTAGGGACGAGGGAGTCCAAACCTGTGAAGAAACTATTTTGGGTTGAGAGGGGGTGTTATGGAAAAGTAGTTTGGCAACATCCACCTGCCCTTGCTTTAGGAGTTTTGATTGTTATCCTTTTTGTCGTTATCCATCCAAGTAGTTACTATGAGTGATTTAATGATGTTGGTTGCAATTTTTTTCCAGATTGCGTCCTTAGGTGACGGATGTATTTGAATATTCTACTCTTCTTTTTTTCCCAAATGTCCTGGATGATGAAATAGGGGGAGTTGTCCAAATAAGATTGAGTATCCTATTCTAAAAGGGGTCTACGGTCTAGTTCTTCAAGGTTGTGGTGATAGTGTCTCAACATCTGTTTGAATGCCTTAACATTGTGTTCCCTTACTCCCCTAGGTTTCTTGCCAAGTTGTAGTCATTAAAATATGTTCTTGTGTTTCTATTGTCTGTTGGTGAGTGAGTTGAAAGAAGGGCCTTTGAATCCTTTCTTTTCCAAGTTATCCCAAGTAAGAATTCTTCCCTTCTCAACTAACTAGAGGAATGAAGCTATTTTTGGCCATAGGATCAGATTCCATACTTGCTTCCAAATTTGCTTGGGTAGAGTGGTCTCTAGTAGGTTAAGGGCTAGTAGATAAGCTTCCTTGACTAAGTAATCTCCATTCCCCGTGAGCTCCCATTATAGTTTATTGGGGGACTCTTCCTTATGCATCTCATGTATGTTAAATTTTGAGCTTGATTTCTTATGCGGATTATTTCTTTATTTTCTTCAACACTTTGATTCCAACTTAATATATTTCAACAATATAGAATCATAACTAAATAGCAATAATCATGTAGATATGTAAGCATGCACATCATCAACACATATACCCTGGGGAAACCCTGTACAGGGAGAAAAACCCCAGCAAACGATATTCCTTTATTGCATTAATAATGTAATATCACTTACAAATATTCACCATGAATACTCTGCCCTTAAAGAGCTTGCCAAGTTGACTCTGACCTGATAGAGAACTAAGAGACCTTGCTGATATAGATAGATGTATTCTAGTTGCTTTCAAAGACTGAAATATATCAGCTCTGATATGGGCTGTTGAAACTGCCTCTAACTGACTGATATGTGCCTCTATATGCTGATCTACAGCACTGATATGCACCTCTATTGTGCTGATATACACCTCTGATATGCTGCCTCTGTATGCTGATCTACAACACTGATATACACCTCTATTGTGCTGCCTCTATATGCTGATATATAACACTGATATGGCTTCCTCTTTAGTGCTGATATGTACCTCTGTACAACACTGTTATGGCTGCCTCTTTAGCACTGATATGTACCTCTGTACAACATTGATATGCTGCCTCTGTATGCTGTCTCTACAACACTGTTTGCTGCCTCTATATGCGCCTCTACAACACTGGTATGCTGCCTTTATATGCGCCTCTGTATAGCAGCCTTTAATGAACTGATATTCGCCTCTGTATAGTAGCCTTTAATGCTTCACCTTTACCCTGCATAGCAATTGCGTAGAGGAGAGGGGATCAATCTCTGCTTATAAAGGAATGGAGGAGAAGTGGAGAGGGCTCGAAATAGAGGTGTGAAAACATGCTTGACTTAACTCAACATTACACTTTAGTTCGAAAATAGAACTAGACTTGAGACTTCAGTTATAACTCAGCATTATACTTTAGTTCGAAAATAGAACTAGACTTGAGGCTTCAATTACAACTCAACATTACACTTTAGTTCAAAAATAGAACTAGACTTGAGACTTCAGTTACAACTCAACTCTTTACAAGGCAATTCGAATTTCTCTTCATGGTGGATAATGTTACACATGCCAGCGCACTAGATCAATACATTTATATCATTTGCAATATTAGGAATATCATTTGTTTCTAGCTCATAGGAATTTTATATTCAACCTAACTTTTGCTAGATGCCTTGACTTTTTCTCATGGATCACAAGGCTTGACTAGGCTCACAAAGGTTGTACGTTCCCCCTGACTTTTGCACTAGTCTGTCTATGCTCACAGAGGTTGTACGTTCCCCCTGACTTTTGCACTAGATTGTCTATGCTCACAGAGGTTGTACGTTCCCCCTGACTTTTGCATTAGAATTACATAGCATCTCGTTCGTCCTGACTTTTGGTTTGACTCACAGAGGTTGTACGTTCCCCCTGGCTTTTGTCAATACCTCACAAGACTGGTTGATTCTCCAAATCTCCCTGGCTAGCCTCAGGGTGGCCCATATGGCCTCTCATTGGAGAATGACTGTCGATGTTCCCAAGCGATTCTGCTAGGAAACTTAGGTGATTTTCTGACCTTGTTTGTTTGTTTATGCATGTTTTTGCTTTAGATAGTTGCGCTCTGTGTGTTTTGTGATTGGTTTATAGCATATAGAAGACAATAATGATGTAGATCACAAGATATAAGAGAAACACAACAAAATATTTCAGAAAAGCTTCAAATCCGACCTTTATTTAGTATAATAAGCTGATCTCCACACATAGATCTGGAGATCTGGTACAATAGAGCAAGATAGAGAAGTCTAGGCTGCATGCGTCCTTCAGATACAATAAATAGGGCCTCCTAGGTTCCCCACAACTGAATGAAGGTCAATACAAGATCAATTTCTTTCCCTAGAGAGATGTAACCTTCATATCTGATGCTGGTACGTCCCCCACTGGTTGGAGAAGCTAGAAATTTCGGCCTCCTTGAAGATGATCTCCAAATCGTATAAAAACACTGCCAAACTGTAGATAACATATGGAGCAAGTATGGGGTCGAACTCCCTGATCTAACCTTCCAACTCAAATCCTCCTCAAGGAATGATGCGCCCTTTTTCAGCCAATATGCCCAACTGAATAATAAAATAGTTATGCAGAAGAAAACCCTCAAACAACTGATGCAAAAGGGTGTGTTATCCCCCATTTTAGGGATAACTAAGGAGATTATGTCTCGAGGCCCACAGGTCCTAGACATGGAGTACCGAGAGCCAGATCAACTTGAGCATGGTCCTGGAGGGCCCACCTTTTCTTCCTTTCAGTGCCTCCACTTTGTCAGCAACAACAACATCCATTACCTCGGCTTGGTCTTGTAGCAGAGATGGATCTTGCTCCATGAGGTAATGAGTCTGGGTATCATGGTATGTGTCACTCTGATCCTCAAAACCTTTGAATATGTGCATTTAGTTCTTTTTGTTTCTAACAAGTGCTTGGATCTTATACTTATCCACTTGACCATGTCTGGGGGGAATGATAGGATGCCCTAGTAAGCTTGTGCCCATAGGTTTTGAGTTGCCACTGGGGGGATTTCTGAAAAATCATCGTCCGTTCCCGTCATACTTGCCACTTTCCATCTTACTTCCCACTCATCCATCCCATTACATTGGTCCGGGCATTGGGTTGGCCAATCATTTAAGGGTTGCACCTTGCCTTGTGGGAAGAAGGGGCTAAAGGCTCAGAAGGTAAAAGCAACTGGCAAAAGATAAAAGCCTAAAAATAAAACCTCGAGATGTTTTGCCCAGGGATTGCCGAGAAAGCAGTAAAAAGCTTCTCAGCAAGAGACAAGAGGGACCCATAAAAATAATAAAACAAGACCTAGTCAGAGGATAAGGGGTCTCATCACGAGCCAACCTATTAGGTCCATGGGCATCTAGCGGTATGACACTACTAGCAGCTGGTTACCACGCCAGGGTAGTGGCTCTTGGTGGCATAGCCAAGAGAAAGGGGGTCTCATCAGGAGCCAACCTTCTCATTTCTGTGAAAGTGCTTGTGGGTAACATTGCCACCACTGGTCACCACGCCATGGTAGTGTCCCCTGATTAGATTCTTGAAAGAAAAAACAATAAAGAAATAAGAATAAAAGATATGAATGGGCTTGGAAACATTTGCATCCAGGACAGGTGCAACTCGCCTTCTACAAAGGCACCCACAGGTAAGCCTTGCATTTCCCTCCTATCACTGCACCCCTTGTCAGGACATCCCTTATCCACCTCATCCATTAACATGACTTGGATTTGATCTCTTCCAGAAACATCCCATTTCCACTGGACACTAGCCCAATAGGACGCCCTGTCACTTCCTCCAAACTTGCCTTGTAGATTTGTATAATGTCTGAGCACTTGACTGGGTAAAAGGGGTTTTATGCACATGTTTAATAAAATTGATGATTGGATGTGATTGACATTGCTATGATCCCTGTGACTTATGAGCCCATGGAGGGCCGTATCTGTTGATGTGCAGGATCATACCCGACGGACATGTACCATATTGGACAGGTACACATGGGGAGATGATTAGTTCAGACCTCCATGGGGCTGAAGAGCCCACCAGATGGATGTTGAGACCCCAACAGGGGGCAGAGACAGGACAGAGGGTTTGCACCGGAGAAGAGGAGGACTTTCCAAAGAGGCACCCTGGCAGAGCCTTACCCAGGGGGGTTGTGCCCTCTCCACTGGGACGTTGGCCTTGGAAGGCCCATGAAGTCACCCATGATGCCTATGACGTCATCCAACATTATGGATGTTTTGGGGAGGCATTTGGGACAGTTGTGGCACGTGTGGCAGCTTGGAGAGGCCCAAGGAGGGCTAACGTTTTGCTCCAGGAAGCCAATGCTGCCCTAAAAGGGATAATGTCACCCTAGAAAGGGCATGACGTCTTTACTTTTGCTTGATTAGGGTTTAATTTATGACATTTAATGTAAAACAATATTATTTGGTATTTTGGCCTTGTCGGCCTTTTTGGTGACCTAAATTTTAATAAAGGTCATTGATACTGTATAAGTAGAGAGCTAAAACTCTCATTTGGATCATCATCTTTTACTCACTCTTGGTGAGGTCTGAAATTTGCACCCTCCTTTAGGGTTTTTCGCTGAAATTTTGATGCGCACTTGTTGAAGGAGGCTTTTTCTTGGCTATTTTGGCATTTTCTTGGTGGAAGGTTTACACCTAGGGTTTGGCTAAATGAATGCTTGGTTAATGTAAGTGAATTTCTGCAATCCTTCTTTGTTGAATTGTTATGGTATTTTTTACTTGCATTTTGTTAATGATATTTGCTAGATTAAACCCTAGGGGACAAGCACATGTTGGTGTCCTTGTTTCATGTCCCTACCAAGTTTTGCTAAGAGCCATTTTAATTTGCTGAAGATAGATGTTAGAGCCTTGCCATGGCAACACTTTATCATTTACTCTTCTATCCTAGCCGTTTTTGCTTTACCCTGTGAGCTAAAGGAGGAAGACGCACTAAGGCCTAGGGTTTCTACACTTTAGTGAGTCGTCTTCCCCTAGGGTTGATGGGTTGAAGCCTTGCCTTAGCAACACTTCAACCATCATATCCCTCTTCTCTTTGGCCCTATCACTATCATTTCGGCCCTTCAACTTTTGCAGCCTTTTTGACTTCACTTACCCTAATAGCGCACTGACCTAAGACCTTGTACTTGAGTCCTTTTGATCACAACTTCCAAATACTCTTGAACAACCTTTAACTCCTTCTAACCCTAGCTTAGACTAACACTTACTAACCCTATTGCTGCCGTCATCTATTTGTGCTATAAACATATCCATGCAACATTTATTGTGTCTTTAAAAGCAATTGAAGGATTGGCTAAGACATTGCTTCTAGTATTGTTACATTGATGATAAATTGCCATTGATCATTGTGAAGCCTCATTAGCATTTATTGTGAAGTGATATATTGTAATCATTGCTATTGTGCATCGTTGATCTGCTTCATCAATCTTATTGGTCAATTGCTTTATTTCAGAAAGTCCTTGATTATCTGAAGTACTAACCAAGCAAGTGATCTTGCACATGCATAGTTTTCTTGTTGCTTTGTCTCGGGTAGGTACACTCTTAGTTATCATTTGTACTTCTGGTTATTTTTATCTTTATTGGTTGATTAGCCGGACTTTCTGATCGGTGGTGACTTGTGAGGGGGAAAACTTTCTACTTAGCCATAAGCCTTTGCCTTCTCTAAACCCCAAGTCACTGAGGACGTTTCCCCTGGACCTACCACTCTAAATAGAAAGATATATCCTATTGAGGTGACAGTGGTAGGATAGTCTCAGTTTCGCCAGTTTTCCCTTCTTTCATTCATCCTTTACTCCAACTACAAACTATGCGATAACAAGGTGCTATGGAGATAACAACCACTCCTGAGGTGTGTTCCCCTGTAGATCTAGCCTCCTCGAGGCAAATCGAATCTTTCTCTGTTAGCTTTTTAGCTCAAATCTTTCTTACATGCTTTGGCGACCTTGGAGGCTTTGACATAAGTGTCAAGGGTGTTTCCAATTCCAACCAATGTTTCTTTGTCCTAGAACTCCCATGGGAGAGAGTACATGATGATCTAGACCAGTGCTTGGGTGTAGTTCTCCTTCTCTAGGAAAAATGTTCTATCCATTGTTGGAGATCCAAATTAGAAGAGTTGAAGAAGAATGATTTTTCTCTCAAAGATGTATTTCCGGTTCTCCGTATTACTAAAAATTGCTTTCAAGAAGCTTTGGCTCTTAGTCTTAGCTCCATTGCTCCCTTGACTTTCCATTTGGAGGTAACCCCATCAAAGAGCTGTTTCTGAGGGTGAAAAGCTGATAAACTTACAGATCAGAGCATGGTCTTTCACATATTGTATGAAGCTACTCATTCTGCTTGAAGTAACTACATAATCAAAAGTTTTCTATCGTTATGGCTAGGCATCCAATGCCATTTTTGTTCTTAGAGGTGGTTCTCTCAGCAACGTTGTTTACCTTTGAGGTTCCCAGTTTGCTTGTTCCAGATTCAACCACATATTTGAAGGAAGGAGCTTTCTTGGTCAGGCCCCCTTACAGGGTGGCCATGGCCACTGTGCAACTTGCTACCTCCCAAGTTCTCACTTGGTGCAAAAGTCCCCAAGTACACATTGTGAAACCCCAAGGGAAACTTAGGCAAGCTACCCATTGTCACCAAAATAGCCTTTCTTTTCTCACTTTAGATTAGGTGAAATCTAGCCTAGGGGGGCTTTACTATGGTTAACTAAGCTCAATGTGTGTAGTATAGATTGGGAGCAAGAGAGAGCTTAGAAAACAATAATGAAATGGAAAATTTTATAAGTTTTGGGTGGTGGATGAAAGGGAAGATCAATGCCTTATCTTGTTTGGGCTATGGGGTCATGCATGCAACTTCAGAGGGCTATTCTTCAAGAGAGAGTGGGGGCTATAAGAAGCCAAGGTGATGTGCCCTATAACAACTCTAATTTGGAAAACGAGACATCATAGGTTTTACAGGAAGGGACTCTATGGTGAGCTCCACAACCAAATCAATTCAAGAGTGGCCTTATCTTAAGATAGAAACTATGCGTTCACTCACAAAAGGACATCTAGGGCATGAGTTTCTTCTCTTTAAAATAAAGTGACAAAGAGACTTTGATTACCTCCTCCAATGTAGCATGGTTGCTCCTCTATGGCTCCAAAATTGACTTTGACAATCCAAACCTGCAATGAAAAAACCACCAATATACACACCAAGAATATTTGCCACACATAAATAAAGTTGTACATACAATCTACAATATCTTAGACAAAAGATGAAGCACTTTTATTCCAATGTTTGGGAGCTCTTTCACTCACACTTTACAAATGGAGAGAGTAAACCCTTGTATAGGTTTCAACTCTATCTCCCTTTACAATAAACAAGTATTTTTTTCCTAGATCATTAGTCTTCCAAGGAATAACAATAAAATAACCTTCTCAATAACTGACTTACTAAAAGTAGCAATGAGTTTGTTGAGATCCACAATTTCCTCCAAGAGGTTATAATAAAATAATGATCCTCCACAAAGTAAACAATATAATAATGTTTTCATTCCAACTAACTCTATGAGAAAGATTCAACAATACTAAAATAATGAGTTAGTTATGCAACAAATTCCCAAAATAGCCAAGAAGCTAACAACCTCCTCGTTGTGGTCAATTGACTTTACTCCAAGTGTACACAAACCAACTTCTAAGGGATAAACAAGCTGTAACAGATCCATGAATATGGGATGTTGTCCAAAATAATCCGCCACATCCAAATGAAGGGGACGACCCCATGCTACACATGAACCAATGAGGTCAACCCATAGCTTGACTAATCCGCGACTTCCATATGATGAATGCCCCCCCTCTCCCATGCAAATTCGGCTACGAAGAATGGCTCTACCAATTAGCTCGAATGCATTGTTGACTTAGCTTGCATGAACTAGGAAATTCGAATGAAAACCAATGATAGCAAGGACGATGGAAGCTCAATATAACAAATACATGCATTCGTATCCAATGTGCTGGCTTCCATACAATACATCTTCAAGTCGAGGGGATCCACGTGATATCTATCAACCAATAGGTAGATGGTGGATAACGCACGACACCCCACAATGTGATCGACAACTCTATGCGCATTACTATGATGTCATTGGATTGTATGACACCCTATTTCATGAGCAAAATATGGACGATGGCTAATGAAATAAGTGTGATGGCGAGTCCACATGATGTATTGGCCCCTTATACAATATATGCTTTAATCTCAAAGGACACTTCATTAGATAAACACATGGTGAGATCATGATACGGTGCCCCTCATATAGTTTTTCAACCATGCCATGTCATAAACTTAAGTCGTTGCATGAGGTAAATATGTGGGTGCCCCCTTAAGGATATGCCCTTTTTTGTGGTTATGACGTCACTTCCACTTTTGGGCAATTTGCATGACTTAATATAGTGCTTAGGCTAGTGTATGACAATGAAGGGGGTGGCCCCTTTATAACACAACCTTTATCATTGCCTTAACATGTCTTTATTATAGTTAAAGTGCAAAAGGGGGTGGTCCCATCATAAGATATGATTTTTAACTTTGCCTTAGGCCTTCACCATGGTCAAATTTTAGAAGGGGGTGGTGCCTTTAAAACAAGCTTTCTCACTCATATATGCCAATGGGGAGTGTAAATGCTTTGCACCATGATCTTCTAGTAAACCCCACCAAAGTCATAATAAAAGTGGTGTTAAGTAATAAATCCGCCATCATAAATTAGGATCACACCATGCTTCCCTTTTGATCCTCACTTAGGTGTTCCATAAGTGAGATGCATAAGAGTTAGGCTAGGCTAACCATGAACACATAATCATAATCCAACCACCAATGACATACAGTAGCACCAAAGAGCATACCACAACCATCCGTCTAAGCATCAAGTGCAACCATGAAGAGAGAACTAGGTACCAAGACAATCCACAACATAAGCCACCTCACATCCCATAATACTAGTATCCAACCCTTGGGGGCTAGAACCATCGTGCATGATCCAATGTGTAACATCCCATGCAACACCATGATGAGGTAAGATGATCCATCCTGATAAGGCAAGATATAGCACCAAGGAGTATATCATCACATCCATATGAATATCAAGTGTAACCATATGGAGCAAAACAGGAACCAAGACACGTGATCCACTGAATCAATGTGCATCAACATCATGGTGAAGTAAGAGGATCCACAATCAAGATGTACTGTCTCCAAGCCAAAATATAAGGTCCATCAGCATCCCAACATGTCACCCCTGTCATGTGATGAAAAATCACAAGTTTTCTTCACATGTGATGAGAGGTAACACGGCTCTTTGGGCTGCTGTTACAGGGTAGTTAGGTTTACGGTATATTTTCATGTCGATTTTGATTAACTTAATATTTTATTGTTACTGGAAGATTCTACTTAAATATTATTTATTATCAAATATTATTGTTGATATCGTAGGAATAAACAAAATTATTTTTAGTATTATCACTATATCAACTATATTGACTCACTATAAAATTACAACAATCAATGGATAATTAATTTAAAAAGTTTATATCTTTACTAGTTCAATATTGACCTCAAAGTAGTACTATAGAAGAATACTTTTGATTATTGAAAAACTTTTATATGAATAATTTTTTTTTTGTTTCTTTTTGCTTGAAAACAAAGGTTTATATTAATATAGCTTCTTCGAAGGAGGAATTGCATATCAGCAAAATGGGGCACTAGAGTATGCTTTCATGCCCCCTTCTATCTAACAGAACTGCTAATCATTTTTCTAAATTTTCCGAGTTCTCTATGCTTAGTACCATACTGTTCTGACAGCTAGTCCTTACTATATGATAACAACATTTTCAAATGTGAATCAAAGTCAAAGGGGGTTAATCAAAATCGAAGGGCTGGGTCGGTGAAAGTGGGGTGCTGTTAAATCCCCCACCAGGTTTGAAGTCTCTCCATGACATGTTGCTCCTGTCATTGAGGTGGCACTGCCAAGGCCAGCACAGGTAAGCAAGGTATAAGTTCCTTGCTCTAAGTATATCAGTTCATCCATTGATCAAGGCATTGATAGGGAGGTCTTTAGTAATGAGGTGGCAGGATGCTGCATTGTGATAACTTGAAGCTTTTTAAAAAAAATGTGAATCAAAATGGAACTAAACTGTGAAAACCAACTGTTCATACTGTGTTCCTGAATGCTGAAAAGAACATGCATGATGTTCATTTGCCGGGGGACTGTGGCTCGGCCTCTGCTGACTAAGGATGAGTTTGAGACTCCATTTCCTCATCCCTTTTTCTTCTATATAAACCGGAGGCCTCCTTTCTATGCCATTGTCCACCAAAGTGTTTGAGTCCCTAGGACATTTTGTTCAAATTAAGACATCTTGCAGAGCATGTGTAACAATTTTCTGCCATTTCTTCCTTGAATGTTTAACAGCTTGATCAGCAATGCATGAATTCCTGCCAACCCTTCTGTGAGGATGTTTTCCATGCTGGTGAAATGGTGCATCCACATATCCTGGCTGGTTTTCTGAAGGTGCTCAATCCTTTGCAAAGCATCCATAATCTCCATATGCTTGATTCTGCAACACCTGTTTCGTTGCCCCCTTAGACTTAGATTTCCCTTTGCTGGTTGGGGAAAGCCTGCCAATTGCACGAAGTTGTCAAACCATACTCTCGTATTGGTATTAGGAAGGTCTCTTCTATTTCCATATGGTTCACCGGACTGAGATTCAGTTTTCCTAGGTCTACCAGGCTTTCGATGCTTTCTGGATTCCACCATGACCACATTGAACGGAGAAAGAAATGGACGCTGAATGTAGTTATGGAAGGAGGCAATGATGCAATGAAGCCTCCTGTCCTGCTACTTTTGCATATACCTGCCTATCCCCCCGACACTTTGCATTAAACTGTTTCAACTCATTGGGATTGGGTAG
>ML836306.1:0-19708 GCA_009831015.1 Picea engelmannii | reverse complement strand
GGGGGGGGGGGGGGTCACATTTCTAGGTGTTTCCATTTCCTAAACTAGTACACATTTCCATGTTTTGTGCAACTTAGGAGGACAATGATCTCCTTTGATGCTTTTGTTGCAGAGTTGTGATTCTCTTCTTGCATAGACTAGTACCTATTTCTATTTGTTTTCTTGGGTTACCTCTTGTGTTTAGCCCTTTGTACTTTTTATCTTTATTTGTATGTATTTTTTTGCACAAGAGTCGATTTCAACACTCCCAAATTGCCATTATGATTTGTTGTACTTGCTAGTCCCACTTACCTATTTTAGTCATTTGTGGACATTTAATATAGTTTCTTTCTTCTTTGCTTGAATTTGTAATGCCTCTTAACAGTTCGTAGTCAAAAGTAGGATTGTTGTAAATCCTTGTTATGAGATATAAGGGGTTTTGTTTTTATTTGATCATAGATACGAGATCCAAATGTGATACTATATGTAATTGAGAGGAGTTGACGTCAGGGTGTTTTAAATTCCTTCCATTTGGATTCTAAAATGGCTTTATAGAAGGAAGCAATTTGTTGGATGTCCCAGCAAAGGAGGGTCTCTTTAATTGGAATCTTGGACTAATAGATAGCTACGACGTTTTTTAATGTTGGGAACTTAGATAGATTTCCCATCACCTGGTCTCTAGTTAGAGATAACTTGAGTTGGAAGCTAGAATTCTCCAAGTTGGATCAGACAATTGGCCAGTTAGTTTGGGCCTCATCTTTTCAAGAACTTCAAGAAATTACCCCTTTAAATTTAAATTTTTGCGGATGGAACACTGAGATTACTTTTTGCCAGTCCAAAGATGGTAGAAGAATTAAAAAAAAGTATGGTTGATTTGTTAAGTGCTTTGAAGCAGTTGGTTGTCATATCTGGAGAACATTTTGATGTTTGTTATCAATAGAATGCAGTAAATTATAAACTGTTTGAGCATTGGATAGTGTCCCTTGAAAAACTAATACATTATTGCTTGGTTTTGTAGCCTGCAAACGAGAATGTTGGAGTTGTTGATGCACAGTGGATTGTTCACAACGGTGTCCCTTCATTGGGAAACCAGGTAACTTGTTTATTCCTGTAAAGAACTATGGAAAGCATGCTACAACTTGCCACTTGTTTGGGAAGTTAAATGCTGATTTCAAGACCTGATATTGTCATATGCCATAAATTTATGTTTTGTTGCTGTTTGTGTTCTAATTTGTCAATTTTTAGAGGTGTAAACTGTATTAAAGTTAGGATTTTTTTTTGGGTAACAATTGTTATAACTAGAGTTCACTCTAGATGGCTGACAGTGTTCCTGATAACTGGGTTATCAATGGTTACTATATTTTTATTATGTTCCACCAAGGCTTGTTGGGGGTGGGGCCACTGAAATTGTTAAATTTTCAATTCATGGTGTTACCTATCAAACTAACACTTAAGCTCCAAGGTCCTAAAGTGGTGCTAGCTTAAGGGTAACTTAAGACGGATCTCACTGTCACCTTAATACACTTTCTTCTCACTTAAGACCAGCTCTCCTCTAGTACAAAGGGTGTGTCCCTAGGATTAGGATTGCTAAAGTATAATCTAATAAAGTTCAAGGTGATGTAAGGAGTTACCTTAACAAAACATAAAATCAGTTGAATGATTAAGTTTATTTTATGGGTTGTTGGAGGTGTATGACTAGTGCCTATGATTAACTTGGGCATATGGACTCAAGAATGACTAAGAGGGCTGGAAAATAGGTGGAAATGGATTGGTAAAGTTGCTGTTATAAACATACATAATTTATCTATGGCTGCCAACTTAATTTCTGGAAATTAAAAAGTTTGTAAGCCCTTCTAAAGGTGCTCTACTCATGAACTTGCCAAAACAATGTGTGATCCTACTGGAAGACTTAATATTATCCTATTAATAATAAGATAAGATAATTTTATTAATGTCCAACAAATGACCACAAAAGTAGGTCAATGGGACTGAAGATTACAACAAGTATGGGTACAATGTTGGAGTGCAAGCACATCTCCTAGATAATGCTGAGAGTAGCATAAAGAAAGAAACCTAAAGTAGTGAAAGACTTAATACATCATATGTTCTTTCACTGAAATGCTATTACACAAACGTACTAATCTGTAAACAGGAACAGCAAGAAAAGTAAACAGGTAGCACCTTGTTTTAGCCTCCTTCAATAAGCAAGCTGTCTTGTGGAAGCCCTAATTGCAGAAGAATTTAATGGTAATTTCCAGCCTATCAAATCAGCTTGATGAATGAAATGAGCAGCCACACATGATAAACAAATACTTGAAATTTCACATAGCCTTTATGAGAACAATAGAACAAGCTAAGCGCAAGGAAATGAGCAGCCACACGTGATAAACAAATACTTGAAATTTCACAAGTCTTTATGAGAACAATAGAACAAGCCGAGCACAAGGTTCGCTCTCTAATTCACCAACAACCATTAAACTAGGAGGAGCTCATCTTATATAGATGTAGAGCTCAAAACCTTCTCCAATAAAACAAGGGCTTCTTGCAAACTCAAGAGGGGTGACCTAGAGAATTGTACATAAAGTGTTCCCTTGCCTCAAAATATGTGAAAACATGCCAAGTGAGGGGAGCACTCTACTCCATCAAACCATGAACCATTCAAATCATGCCATCTCATTGACAAACTGTCTATGCCCACTAGGGTGCTCCATCACTAGGCAAAGGCATTGTGAATCATATACCCACTTAGCCTTTGGAAGGTTAGATGACCATAATAGTGTTGATGTTTTGGTAGCTGCGGGAGGTATTAACCTCCATAGATAAACCTTTGACTAGAATAGAATATTCCGGAAGCAAGAGAAAACCTAAATAGATGTGTGAAAACCTCGGAGGACAAGTCGGCTCAGCAGAATAAGTAATATTGAAGTATTATATGCAGAAAAGGACAGGTCGACCCTGCTTGAAGAGACACCTGTTCACTTGGCCAGATTAGTATAAATAGAAGGCGCTTTAGCTCATTTGGAAAAATATACTCACTCAGTTGGTGCACATATCTTAGAAGTGCAGTAGCAACAAAAGTAGCAAGTCTGGAAGAGGAGAAACAACAGTTGCAATGGTGCAACATACTCTTGTTCATCCTTTTTGGTATTCTTACTTGCGGGCTACCTTGGAGAAGGTGCGCTCTCTTGGTTTATCTGTTGGTTCTAGTGTGGCTTCCCAGAATCATTCTATCTAGCAAAGGTTAAGGTGCTCGGGGGTGGCTATGTGCCTATGGTTGGGTGACAATGGTGTAGCATTGTCTATGGTAAACAAGCACAATGTTCTAATAGGTTATGGGTCTACACCACCTTCGGAATAGTCTAACCATTGGACGGAGTGCTGTATCTTCTCGGAAACCCTCCAATTAAGCTTGATTCACAGGATTTGTTGCAGATCAGGGATAAGAAGTTCTATTTTCTGCTGCCGGTTAGGAGTATTGTGCAGACTCGTGCGAATCTTCGTGCCGATGCTTTGGCTCCTCATGTTTCAGCCCCCAGTCCCATTGTTGTCGTGGCGACGACCAAGAAGAGGACTAGGAGGCCTAAATGAGCCGGGGACGAGGACGGGAATAACTAGAGGAAGAATCAAAGCAGGTGAATGGTGTGGAAGGGGCGTGGATGGCGCCTAATGCTTGGCCCTCGCAAGAAATGGTGACCTACATATTCCAGGAAGGTTACCACAAAAAGCAGGACTTGAAAGGACTCAGAGGGAGTCAAACTTCAGAGGGAGTCAGTGATTAGGAAGAAGCAAGGTTTCGTGGCACTTTGCAGGATGCATAGGGGCATGCAACAGATGGAAGCATGGTTCGAGGATTCTCTCAGTTAAAGAGAGCTAATGGCAGAATTTGAAAAGAAGGATTTTGTAGGCTTCATGCCGAGTTGTAGGCCTTTGTGTTGAGTTGTAGGCCTCGTGTCGAGTTGTAGGCCTCGTGCCGAGTTGTAGGCTTCGTGCCGAGTTGTAGGCTTTGTGTCGAGTTGTAGGCCTTGTGCCGAGTTGTAGGCTTCATGCCGAGTTGTAGGCTTCGTGCCGAGTTGTAGGCCTTGTGCCGAGTTATAGGCTTCATGCTGTGGCTTTGTGCCGAGTTGTAGGCCTTGTGTTGAGTTGTAGGCTTCATGCCGAGTTGTAGGCCTTGTGTTGAGTTGTAGGCTTCATGCCGAGTTGTAGGCCTTGTGTCGAGTTGTAGGCTTTATGCCAAGCTGTAGGCTACTCTAGTGAGATGGTCTGGTATGCCGAGTTGTTGCTACACCAGTGAGACAGTCTGGTACGCTAGTGGCGTAATCGAGAACTTGTATGGCTGTGATGGTGTTGCTCGTAATATGATCTGGGTGACCATGAGATAACTTGTGTAGCTCTGGTGATGCTATCGGTCTGCAAGACCATGTATGTCTTGCCCATGCCATGTGAGATGGATGGATAATGATGATACTCACGACATGGGTTTAGCCATGGGTGAGCACGTCTTGTGGGTGTATCCCATGACGATGATGCTGGCACACACTATGAGGTGTAGCTCTAGTTTTCTCTAGCGGGTTGTGGCCTCTAGACGAGATTGACAGGTCCACATGGGTGTAGCCATGTGTGATGTAATGATGCTACCAATAGCATGGTTTGCGTAACCATGACGATAGGATCATGGCATAGCGAGCAAGGATATGAAGACCAGAAGGGAACATCATGGTTAAATACCTCCCTAGCTAAGAGGGAGTGTTGATGTTTTGGTAGCTGCGAGAGCTATTAACCTCCCTGGATAAACCTTTGACTAGAATAGAATATTCCGGAAACAAGAGAAAACCTAAACAGATGTGTGAAAACTTTGGAAGACAAGTCGGCTTAGCATAATAAGTAATATTGAAGTATTATACGCAGAAAAGGATAGGCCGGCCTTGCTTGAAGAGACACATGTTCACCTGGCTAGATTAGTATAGATAGAAGGCGCTTTAGCTCATTTGGAAAAATATACACTCACTCAGTTGGTGTGCATATCTTAGAAGTGCAATAGCAGCATAAGTAGTGTGCAAGTCTAGAAGTGGAGCAACAACAGCTGCAGTGGTGCAACACACTCTTGTTCAGCCTTTTTGGTATTCTTACTTGTGCGCTACCTTGGAGAAGGTGCGCTCTCTTGGATTATCTGTTGGTTCTAGTGTGGCTTCCCAGAATCATTCTATCTAGCAAAGGTTAAGGTGCTCGGGGGTGGCTTTGTGCCTATGGTTGGGTGACAATGGTGTAGCATTGTCTATTATGGTAAACGAGCACAATATTCTAACAAATAGAGTGTGCATGAATGGAAAGTTCCACTAGGGAAATCAAGCACCATGATGAAGAAGCAAATAATAAAGATAATACACATCATTTGACCAAGGTATATCAATAATAAACTACTGCATGTAGTTTCCATGGTAAAATGATCTAGGGGAGGGGGATAGCAAGTCAACAACTGTGCAATTCAACACTCCTAATCAAGACACCATAGCACCCACCCAAAGGTGGTCGATAGAGTCACAAGGGAAGTGTTGAGGAAAGTATGTGCACAAAAATAATTGTTAGAATTAGGGCAGTAAATCAGAACAAAAGTGTCTTTTAAATTTCAGTGAGAATAACAACTAGATCTTATATCTAGAAAACAAATCTACACTACTTGAACAGAGAAAACAAACATGTGTGCTCAGATCTAAGATAGTTTAGTTATTTAGTTAAAGAGTAGATCTAGAATAAACATTAGTTCTGATCTATAATGCTGGAATAAATCTTATACAGATCTACAGACCTAAGCTCAAAATAAAACACAATCTGATCATGAGCAGTAAATCAAACTTCAGAAACAAAGAGTAAGAACCAAACTCAATATACAGTCCAGATCTGATAACATTCAATGCTGATACATAAATCTAGATAGATCAAAACAAAAACTCAAAACAAAACCCAGATTTGATAATGATAAACTGAATAGATAACTTACCTTGCCCTGAAGTCTTACCTCTGAAGAAGTCACAGCCACACACTAAAGATGCAATACCATTTGTAATTATGCTCAGACAAAGTCCAGCTCATAGATCCACCATATAGGTTGGATCTCTTGCCAAGAGAAGAATAGACTTTCTTGCCACCAAGAAGATAGGGCCACAAGGATTTTGCACATGCATTTCTAAAGTCAAACCCTCAACAGAAAGTTTCAATCACCCAAACCCTCACACAGAAATTCTGTTGATAAAAACCCTCACACAAAATTAGCTTAAGGGAGGCCGTGGCTCAAAACAGGACAGGTCTGGACAACTGCAAAGGAGGGCCGCAGGTCTGGATAGTTGCAAGAAGGGCCGCACCACAAATAGTCCACAAGGGAAGATGCACCATACAACAGTCCTCAAAAGGGGAGCTGTACCCAACACAACAGTCCTCAAAGGGGAGCTGCACCCAACACAACAGTCCTAAAAGGGGAGCCGCAGCAACAAACACTCCAACAGCAAGAAGGCCACAACAATAGTAGCCTCAAGGGAGCCTTACCACAACACAACAGACCTCAAAGGAAGCCGCAACATCAAACACTCCAACAGCAAGAGGGCTGCAGCAACAATACACTCCAACAACAAATGACAAGAGGGGCCACAACAAGGAGAGAGGATCCGCTCACCTTAGGAACTCAAGAGCATAAAATAAAAGTGTGTAATGTGAAGGGTAGAGGGGTAGGTTATTTATAGTTTAGGCTAGGGCACAAATAAAAGAAATTAAATTAAAATAATTATTATTAAAAATAACATGTTTAAATTAAGTTAATTTAAACATGTTATAATTAACATTTTAATTTAAACTTTACTTAAACCCTTAAGACAAAAACAACAAAACCCCAAACCAACACAAGCAAGGGTAAAGGAGGGTTTAGGTGGGGTAGCTTGGTGGCAATACTTGTCCATTCATATTCAAGGTGACCTTATTAACTTTATCATCATTGCATATGGAATACATCCCTTATGTGGTCATGCCCACCTTCAAGGAGGGTCATATACCAACAAAATACCTGATCAAGGATCAAGTTGCCCCAGAACATTTCTGGGGTCTTATCCACCAAGGTACAAGACCAAGGATCAACCCATGCCCTAGGCATGGGTATCCTGGACCATGTCCAGGGGCCCTAGACATATCTAGGGGCTTTAACTGCTTGGTCCCAGACCAAGAAATCCATGTCCCAGGCATGGGTACCCTGGACCATGTCCAGGGGCCCTAGACATATCTAGGGGCTTTAACTGCTTGGTCCCAGACCAAGAACCCCAATCATATACTGGGGGCCCTAACAAGGGTCTTTTGCCATGGGACTGACTGTTTGGTCCCAGACCAAGTACCCCAGGAGTGCACTGGGGGCCCTAGATCTCGGCTAGGGTCTTTGCCATCCTTGCAGCTGCTATAAATTTAACAATAATCCACCCCTCAATAGACCATAACACTCCATCAAATGATCCTGAATCTGTATGCTGTGTGTGAAGATAATCCAATTGAACAACAATAATCACTGAAATTTGTGCAATCAAATGACAAGAAATGGCAAAAAGCTACAATACTCCATGCGCAGCCTGCCTAATCAGGGCTTCAAGCTGGGACACAATCCTCATGATACATGAGAGGTAACACATGGTAAGCGGACTTGCACTCCTATACAAATCCTAGGTAACATAAAAAATGAAAATCTATCAAAACAACAGATGAAGGCAAGCTAGATCTACAAACACAGCACTGGAAATTATGACAGCAAGTACAAAATTTGTAGAACCCAATCACATCTATCCTTTATTACTTGAAGAAGAAAAAGACAATGTAATAGCTCAAAACACCTATTTGTCTCTACCTCATATGGAGCACCTTATCTCTCTTTGTATAACTGGAGAGATTAGGGTTACAAAAATAATTTGCCCATTCTTGAGGTGCACCTAGGTTGGAAATAGAAACCCTAATCCTAACCCTACTTAGAGAAAAGCACCTAGCCTGCACGAGAGAGAACATCCTATAGTAAAGCACCCTCAAGGAAATAAGTCAATTTAGCATGCATGCATGCACTAGCCTCCTTGAGATTTGTTTGCTAGGCTAAATTTGAATCTTCTCATCCAAGGGGCCTAGACTAAAAATCAAACAACAACTAACTAAAGCTAACAGCTGTCTAAAATAAGAAAGCTAGTGCTTTCCTAACTTGTAATAGCGCTTCTAAATTAGGATGAGCATGCATGTGCCTCTATCACAAGGATGCCTACTAAAGGCTGTTGCACCCTCACACACAGAGCTCTCCATTGCTCAGAAACTGAGGCACATTGGATGTGCTGAAGCAAGCCAAACCACAGTGAAGGAGAATAGCGACCAAATAACCAGGTGAAACTAACACTTCCTCTTTGTGAGGAAAGTAGTTTCACTATTGCTCTAAGCACATAGATTTCCAGTACCATTTCCTTAGAGACAGGGTTCAGAAAGGAGCAGTGGTTCTTGAGTATGTTCCTGCAGATTCACATATTTTAATGAAGCCCTTGGCTAGTGGGAAGTTCGAGATATTGAGGGAGAAACTTGACTTGGTGGACAACACTTTCCTGCTTTATGTCGAATAGGATATCATACCTGACCCCAAGCTGAAACAAAACCCGGAAATGTTCTTCCTAGCGCTTACATCTCCTGCCCAATCAGAACCAACAAGACCATGTTACATCAACTCACCATCTCCCACACACCTCAAGCCATAATGAATTTTTCCCTTTTAAGTATCGAATCACATGCCGTGCAGTGATCCATTGAATCTTCCTAAGTTCAACCATGAATTGGCTCAAAGTATTCACTCCAGAAGATAAATTCAGGCCTGGTATTCGCTAGATACGTAAGGGAACCATTCCACTTCTTATGCATAGAAGGATCTAACAAATCTAAATCTAAATCAGCATATAATTTCAGATTTGGAACCACAGGAATGGCTAAGGTTTTACAATCGAACATGTGAAATCCCCTCAAAATCTTTATTGTCTACTTCCCTTGTCCAAAGAAGACCTCACCTGTACCTTACCAAATCTCTAGACTCAAAAAATAGTGCATATGGCCGATGTCCTTCAAACTCGTAGGCAAACTCTGTTTTGCACCATGCTATGAGCTTCTCAGAACTACCTGTAACTTGTAAGTTTCAGGTCATCTACAAATAGGACCAAGACAAGCAGATTGGATTTATCAAATATGTAATAGGGATTAGGATTTGCAGTATTCTTGGTGAAGCCCAAATTAAGTAGGTACTCATCAATATTAGAGTACCATGCATGTGGTGCCTGCTTTAGTGCACAAAGGGCCTTCTTCAACATGCACACATGGGTATCTCGCCCATGCATCTAAACCCCTCGGATGATTAATGTATAGTTCCTCCTCAATTAGAACATTAAGAAAAGTAGTGTTTACATCCATCTATTATAAAGACCAACCAAAAAATGAGTCTAAAGACAATGGTTATGATGGAAGTATACCTGGCAACTAGAGCAAAAGTCTCCTCATAGTCAACTCACTTTCTCTGGGAGAATCTTCTCATTACGAACCTAGCATTCTACTTCTCTATGCTACCATCATTTGCACGCTTTATCTTGTAAAAACACCTAGAGTCAATCACCGATTTCCCCACTGATCTTAAAACAATTTCCCATCCATCGTTCTTCATGATGGAGTTATTCTCCTCCACCATGGCATATCATTATACCTACTCTGCATTTGCCTCCTCAAAATTGGAAGGCTTTGCATCAGTGATTGAAGACATTAGTGCAACATAATTAGGAAATTTCTTAGGGGCCATGAAAGAAGTCTTGGGTGCCCCTACTTGCTCTCATGCCGCTTGCAATTATTGGATAAGACATTTGGGTTTTTGGCTGTATTGGGTAGTAATGAGGTATCAACTCTTTGATTGTTACTTGGCTGATCTACATCTGGTTTTGTTGTACTCTACCATAAACACGTGGCACGATAACATGTTCACTCTCTGCCTCTATAGGAGGCTCTTGTTACATAAATGACCATGCATCCTCATCAAATTTCACATCTTGGCTTGCTCCCGTCTATTGTTGTGATGGAAGATAGATCCTATAAGCCTTTGAGGACTCATTTTATCCAACAAAGATACCCTTCATGCTAGAAGGTTCAACTTAGATGTCTTCTCATCAAGAACATACACAAGATAACCCAAAACATATAAGTGTGATACTTATGGTTTCTCACTAGTGAAAGCTTCTTCTAGTGTTTTGTCCTTCAATTTTTGTGAGGACACCTATACAAAATGTAGACAAATGTATTACATGCTTCTGCCCAAGACACGTTGGTAGATTTAGATCATGAATTATAGCCTTGGTTATCTCTATGATGGACCAATTATTCCTCTTTGCAACCCAATTCCGTTGAGGGTTTTAAGGCATTGTCAACTCCCTCTTGATCCTTGCTTCCCTGCAAAAGGAATTGAATTTCTTGGAGGTGTACTCTCCTCCATTGGTAGACCTTAGCACCTTAATCTTCTCACTTGTCCGATTCTCAACAAGAGCTTTAAACTCTTGGAACTTATTGAAGACTTCATCCTTGGTCTTGATAAAGTAAATCCAAGGTTTCCTAAAGGAATTATCAACGAAAGAAACATAATAATTATTATGATATATAAACTGTCGTGAATATTCCACTCGCACAGTTCGTCACAACAAATCATACAATATTCTAAAATAATTTATTTTGTAGTTTATTACCTTAGATCTCAGATTTATTATTACTAGCGTAGTGCTCAAATTTATGGAAGTAACTTAAATCAAAATGAAAAAATCAAGCAAATGGACACACCATCCACAGAAATGAACACAAGATGTGACCTAGGAAACCCTATATGGGAAAAACCCAACTAGAAGGTGAGGCCTATGCTCTTCTCTCTTTTTCTCAGTTAAGAAATGCAAGTACAAAGAAAGGGGCACTCACTGGACACTGTGGCTTGAATGGCTGTGACAAAATCTTATACCTCCTCCGTTATGCATCAATATCCTACTCCTAGATGCTTTGTTCAACTATGGAACAATAACAATACCAAAAGAATGGATCCACTTCTCTTCCTAGTGACCAAATATTTAACATAGCTTGATAATCGTCCAGGGTTAGGTTTTTTCATGCCTCAACCCACACCTAGTGTTAGGGTTTTGGACCCTTTAGAATATTGTTGAAAGTCCACATGCGACTAGCGCCACATGTGTGAGTAATGGGGGTTGGTGTTGCATCCACTTGGTACCATGGTGGTTAACAAGGTAGGTCAACTTGTGGGAGGTGTAACTTTTGCATAGGAACTCCGGTTGAGGTGATTTTCACACCATTGGAAATATTTTGGTGTGAAGAACAACATTGAGGGGCTGCGAACTATGCTTGCGAAGTTTTGACCCCAAAAATTGTTGTTTGATGTCTCAAACTAGCTCTTGAAGGTTTTGGACCCCAAATCATTGATCCAAAACTTAGTGCTAAAGGCGTCGTTATAAAAAACCCACTAATTTAGATTCTTATAACCAACTTTTCAATTTCCCGCAATTGTGTTTAAAATTGGCTTAATTAATTAAGAATCAACATTTAAAGACTGAAACTTAAAACTAGAACTGAAATAACACAAGAAGAACTCACCAAATTGATAACGGAGTTCACCTATATGGGCTACGTCTTCGGGTCCGCTTCAATTGACGAATTGATCCATTCAGAAATATGCAAAGTACAATTTTACATTTCTTTACATCAAATATGGCTTTTTCCTGCAAGAAATGATCACAGGATTGCCTATGCTCTTACCAAGGGGTTTCCTCTTCGAATTCTTATGCATGACTTGAATATGGATTTGAGACAAATTTTCAACCTGTTGAGAGGAGAGATTGGTGGCTTCTTGTGAGCAACGGTTCCCCGACAATAGTTGAAGTTGTTCTCCTTTCGCATCACCACTAGCGATGGCAAGGCAATAACCTCCTATGATGTCATTTCTTTGGATTGTTCCTCCGGTGCTTCATTTCTGCAAGAAGATAGTGGTTTTTAAAGAGTATGCATTGCTGTTGCACGCGGTTAATTCTCTTCCGTTGGTGGAATTTAATGCATAATCATCTTCCAAGTGGAGTCGTAGGCTGGTGTAAATCGCATCGCCGTTGGATTTCTTAGATGCTCCTCTTAGAAGAAACTTCTAGATGGCCATACAACGAAGCTGAATGCACAATCCCAAGCTTTGATCTCTATTCTTCTTCCTTTACGTAGCATGAGCCCTGTGAGTTCGTGAGCTCCTCGTCAGGATTTGAGTCATGGTATCCAACGCCGCTTTGCTAGCCTTGTTGCCGTGAGATTTCGATTGAGATATTCTCCCGCGAGATGTTGTCATGCCTGGATAGGTTGAATGCACTTTATTTTCTAAGCAAATCGAATCTCCACAAGCACAAATCACAGACCTCCACCACATTGCTTGGGATTTTGATAGGCATTTTTGGTAGAATTTGAGATCATCGGATAGGTTGTGGGGATTTGGGATTCTCCTGGACCAATCACCAAACTTAGGACTTGCTTCTAAAATGGGCCCGACAAACCAATTCTTCCAATTTTCCACCCACAAAGTACCAAGATAGATGACAAATTATATAATGATCCATTATGGATCATAACTCCCCATTTAGGGAGGCTTTTGGTCCCCAAAAGATTTTGTTGAATGAGGTGAGAAATTTTTCCTCTACCTTCTCCCTGGAGTACTATTCGGCCTTGCCTAGAGGTTGTCCTTTCAACCTTATTTGCCAGAGTTCATGTTGCCCATGTCTGGTAGTTCTGAACTTCTTCTACAAAAATGTATCTTTTGCAGACTCTGGCTGAGCTTCTGGTGCTAAATCCTCTATGATAGGTAGGACTTGCTCCTCAATTTCTTGATCCAACATGGAAGGCTCATAGAGTTTCAGATTTTCTACATTCATTACTGAGTAAATGTGCATATATGGGGTTAGATTGAGTCTATAGGAATTATCACCCACCTTCTCCAATACTTCAAATTCAAAAGGACCATACTGTAGATCCTTGATCTTCTTACCGGGACCCTATAGCCTTACTTTGTTCAGATGCAACCTAACTCTGTTTCCCACTTTGAATGTTTTCTCAATTCTGTGCTGATCATGTTGGGCTTTATACTTTTTTGTGACTTCTTCAATGTTTATTGTACTTGCAAATGGATCCGCCTAATATTTTCAACAATTTTTTCTGCTATCAATGCATCTCCTGTGATGTCTTCCCCCACTCCTCGTTGTTGTGTAGATACAAACATCCAAGGGAGAAGGCAACAAATACCCAAAGCAAGTTTCAAAAGGGGACTTACTGGTAGAAGTGTGGATCGCTCTATTACAAGAGTCTTGAATATAGATAAAATTTTCATCCCAGGTCTTTGGATACTTTTGATTGTAACCCCTCAAAAGATGAACCAATGCCCTGTTCACTAATTTTGTCTCCCCATCTATCTATGGATGGAACACTGTAGATCTCTTTAACTTGGTGTCCATCTTCTCCCAAAGTGTAGTCCAAAAGGCATCGATAAATCAAGTATCCCTATAAGAGATGATGCTCCTCGCTATCCAAAAGTGCACTCAGACATGTTAAAATAACATGTTTGTTGCTTCTTATCCTTTGATGGTCCTTTTACAAGGCATAAAAGTGCACATCTTGCTGAACTTGTCAATTACCACAAATAGATAGTCATGTCCCTTCTTGGTTGTTGACAAACCACCCACAAAATCCTTGGAGATGCTATCCCAGGGTCTAGTGGGTACAGGTAAGGAATGTTATAAACCCTTCTTTCTATTACTAGGCTTGTTGGTACAACAAAGTATGCATCCTCCAATAAATTGAGCTACATCTTTTTGCGTTCCGGACCAATACACAAACCTCTGTAAGTTGGCAATTGTATTCCCAACACCAAAATGTCCTGTAACCTTGTGTTGATGATATTGTAGCGTTATGAGGTATTCCCACAAGAGGCCAAGGTGTTAGGCATGTGGGAATCTTCATTGGCATCAGATTAGCCTTTCGTTTTAGTGAAATCGACCTAGAAATGAGGCTAGGGCCTCATGGGCAAGTTGATGGGCTTTGTGGGCTTGTGAAGGGGTTTCACACCCACAAAGAGGATTAAAATATTCTGATTAATTGTTGAGTTTAGAAGGGGTGCCTAAATTCATTCATTGGACTTGTATATAAAGGAGAGAGGTCATTGTGCATTATGGAGTTAGCACAAGTGAGAGTGCACTTGTGCTAGGAGCTTGGAAATTTCAGCAAGGGAAATTTTGCGATTGTGGCAAATCTGGCCTAGGCTTTGAAGGTGATTTTTTTGTTTCTGGTCTCAGCCAAGGAAGGCATCTTTCCAGCCAAGAGAGACACGTGTGAGGGAGAGGAGGAGAAACAACGAACGTGTGAGAGAAAACCCAGTTGCACGTGTGAGGATAGGCTGCACGTGTGAGCAGGTAAAGTACAAACATGCTGTACTATATAGACTAATCCGCACGTGTGAGGTGGCATGCAACAAGTCCGCATGTGCGAATTGACAGGTAGGTACAACACTCTGTACTGCTAACGTCAATAGCCGTATGACTGACGCCAACAAATGTATAGGTGGCAACTAGTAGATTTGCAGGCAGAGGTGATTTTCGAGTATTTTGCTGATTTTTTATGGTTGTGAAGGACAAGGTTGTCCTCAAATTTCTGGTGAATTTGTATTGGCTAGGAGGGATGGTTTTGCCCTCAGAATTTCAGAATTTGACAAGGTTATAGAACATAAATTTTGTCTCTCATATGTGTTAATGATTCATCTATGTTGTTGTTTCCACTGCATATATTTTCAGTCAATAATTTTCAGTGTAAATTTGTTCAGTGATAACAGCTAGGGTTTTACTGTTAGCTCACTAGGAAGCAATTTTCAGATCTGAAAATTAGTCACATAGAGTTGCATGTGAAAAATTGACACCTTGGAGGTGTGATCCTCTCTAATAAGATTCTATCTTTCACCTTTAGGAACACAATGCTTGTGTAGCTTGAAGAGAAATCCATTCTAGAGATGATAGTCAACCTTGCTGTCATCTTCTTCTACACAAATTTTTCCTTGTAACTGTTGAAACACCTCTTTAAAGTCCTCATCTTTTGTGTATGCCTCTTTGTATGCATCATGGGTAAAAGGCTCTGTTGGCACCAGAAGTCACCCTTGGATTGCAGCAGGGGTAAGCCCAGTACCCATCAGTGTTTAGGTGGATGTTGGTTTAAATGGGTGGTGGTCAATGGATAAAACTCAGCACTAGAATGATGTTACTACACAGAACCAGACAAGAAATGAACAGGGAAGTGAGGGCCACATTAACTTTAGTCAGTGGGTTGAGTTTAAAGGCGAGCAAAGGGAAGGCTTGATGAGAAAACAAGAACAAGACTGCTATGGGCATCCGGCCTTCCAACAACTTGAAGAAGATAAACTTAGGCTCGATGATGCTTTCGAGCCCAGGTTTCAGACACTGAAATGTACCCAAATGACATAGTTCCAACAACACAATGATCAAACCTACATCACTATGCGGCCACAACAACTCGACTGGATCCTCCTATTCCGAGCCATTCAGTGCGAGAGGGAAAAAGACAACATAAGAAACTGAGTAAAATTGATCACGATACTGCTATGATCAAACCTCCATCAGAACAACATAACAATCCTCGACTGGATCCTTCAATTCCGAGTGTTTTGACACAGGATTTACAGAGATGTGAAAGGAAATAGACTTCTATTAACTGAAAGTCTCAAATCGAAATACATAACCAGACACAGCTCTGGTGTTAAAACATATTACAAAATGGGAGCTCTGCTCAACTAAAGACCCTTTACAAAATGACAGAACTCCATACTTATACTTCAAAAATTCGTTCCTGCAGCAGAGGCGTGCCCGGGTCCTCTCATTAAAGGCTTTACATTTGCATGCTCCCTGTCAGACTGCGCACGCAGTTTCCCGTCAGAAGCGATCTTCGTCAGACGCAACCGTGCCTCAGAACAGACCTGCAGATGAGATGAGTTGCTGACAGTCCTTTCCGGGGCTTTCCATTTACGGTGGAAGTGATGCTCAACCACCACCAACCAACCTCAATAACTGCTTTATCGGGATCAAAAAGGCCTGAGTTAGCACTGCACCTATGAGACGTGGCGGCCTTTGCATTCTGCCACTTGGAGCTGAGTTGGATGCTGACAGGGATAGCTAGGCAGGAGACGTGGACGAGGGTCTGGCGAGACGATTGGCGCAATGACAGGCTGCTCGGTGTGCGATGGCCAGGTGGAGGAGACACGGAGGCTGAGAAGAAGCTGTGGGGGCGACACAGGCGGGAGCTGAGGTGGCACAGGTGGCGAGAGATGAGAACGGGAGAGGCGATAGGTGGGACAGTGAGTGGAGGACACGTGTGAGGGAATGCAAGGGGAGCGAGGGATGTGATGGACAAAGGAGAGAGATGGAGTGGAGGATAGCTGTCGGCGGGACGGTTGTGGAGCGGCCACTTGTCGACCTGGGATAGGGCATGCACACATCGGGGCCGCAAAAAGTGGTTTGATTCCTCCTCGCTTGATGTGTGTCTCTGGCCGACACATAGTGCCTCAAAAAACCACGGTTGTTTTCCCCGGCCCGCTCTACTTTTTTTAACGACCGCGCATGTTGAGGCCCCGATATGGCCATCGACTGTTGATCTGAGGCTCGCTGATCCTGGCTGCCCAGATTTGCACGCGTCCTAGCACAATTCGCCAAAGGGTCACATCACTCCGACGGACTTAGGATAAGTTCCATTTCGTGGGTTTTTAACCCCATTCTTCGCATTTTGCCACCCAAGGGCCAAATCTAGGAAAAACTCCCCCTTGCAAGAATATGTGATAACAGGCTCCATGTGCATTAGAGTTCCCATAGCTGTAATCTTGGATGTGGGTGGCCTTGAAAGCATGTTTGCCAACTTATTAGTGTTTCCCTTCTTATATTTGATGACTAGATGAAACTGCAAAAACCCTATCCTCTTGCAGTGTTTGGTTCGTTGAAGCTTACTTTGGGGTCTGCAAATACTGCAATGGCTAGTGATCAGTGTCGGTAATGGTTTCCTTGCCCATAAGATAGTGCTTCCACTTTTTAATAGCTTGAACCAGGGCGTAGAGTTCCTTATCATATGTAAGGTAGTTCAAAACTTCATCATGAAACATTTCAGAATGATAGCATACTGACTCACCTTCCTACATCAAGACCACTACCATAGCATATCCACTTGCATCCTTTACCACTTCGAAAGGCTTTTGCAAGTTAGGAAATGCAAGAACTAGTGTTTGAATGATCTTCAGTTTCATCTCATTGAAGTCTTTTTGTTGATTCTTTCCTCACTAGAAACTCTTAACACTCGTTGTTATGGAATGAAGTGGTGTAGCTACAACTGAAAAGGATGCTATTGTAACACACCCCCTATCATAGTTTAAAAATTTCGGGGTTAATCTCTCACAAATGAGAAATCCCCAGAAGCCTGCATTAGCGAAATGCCAATCCCTGGTTCTATATCGGAATTCGGGGTTTTTTCTATCGGGGCTTTGAGACCCACGATGTCTTGTCATTTATAATCACCGATCTCCGATCTCTGATTCACTCCTTGGTTGCCTCAGCCCCACTTGGCTAAGCCTTTGATCCACACGACCGGTTCCTATATGACCGTACGACAGTTTCTCGTCGGGGTTTCAGAGTTTGTGGTGCCGAGATGCACATGTACCCGGAACTCCCGATCCTCCGATCCCCGATGTGCTCCTAGCGTATTGGCTTTCCGGGCTATGTCCTGGTCAATACGACCACAACTTCACAAGACCACAGTCTTAATTCTTGTCGGGGTTTGGCGCCTTTCAATGTTATGGCGCACAAGTCCCCTGGACTCTCGACGCGCCTTTACACTGGCTAGTCCCCTTGGCTATACCATGGTCCATGTGACTACTTACCATATGACTGCAGCCGTATAACCCTCCATCGGGGTTTCGACATTTGCGATGACATAAAACACATATATCCAGGGCTCGCAATATCCCGATTCCCGATTCTCTCCGGATGCTCGACACGTGTCCCTTGGATCAACGGCTTATGATGGTGTCGGAAATTCGCATATCGCGGTTTCGTAATGCAAGGGTTTCATGTCCTTGAAATCCCCGATACGCCGATTCCCGATATGCCGAACTCCGACTTTCTGGGATCTCTCGCCACGCGTCCTCGCTGATGGATGGTGTTGATCCCGTCGGGAAATCGCGGATCACGATTTCCTGTTGCGAGCGTTCCATGTCCTCGGAAACTCCGATTTTCCGATGCGTCAAACTTCGATAGCGCCTTGATCTCCGACACCTGTCCTTCAGATGGACGACTCAGATCTTATCGGTAAATCGCGGATCGCGATTTCGGGTGGCAAGAGTTCTATGTATTCGAAATCCCTGACATGCCGAACTCCGACTCTCCGGGATCCTCTGCCACGTGTCCCTACTGTTTGGACGGCTCAGATCCTATCGGGAATTCGCGAATCGCGACTTCCTATTACAACGGTTCTACACTCCTAAATTCTCCGATGGGTGTAATCCCGATGCCTCCCAGAACGCCGACACGTGTCCTGCCGAGATCAACGACTATGACTCTTTCTCTGCATACTAGGGTTTAACTCCGACGCAACTTCTCGAGATCTGACGGCTGTCGGGACTATGATCTAAGATCCGACGGTTCAGATCATTTCTCCTGCACGCTCCCCTTTCAGAAGTTATACTCCGTGAAACTCCTCCCGATCCAACGGTTTACGGGATTCCTGCTCCAGATCTGATGGCTCAGATCATTCCCTCGCATGCCTACCCTTGCGCTTAACCCCTGCGTTGCTTCTCCAGGTCCAACGGCTAACGGGTAAATGGACCGAGATCTAACGGTCTAGATTCGTTCTTTTGGGTCTTGGAGTTTACGATCCCAATTTCTCGTTGCTCACGATGATAGAGGGCAAAGGGGCAAGGTATGTAACGCCTGCGTTACTTTCGTCAATCTAATGGTCGTGAATGACTATGGATCCTCCGACGAGATCTCATCCGTCGGCTTGTCACTCCTCACAACACTACTATCTTGGAACCTTAATAGAATCGTTACTCCTCGTGCGGGGTTGATAAGGCCTGTGCATTCGAGTCCTTGTTCTGGGTTCTTAGTGGACCTTTCCAAGGAGGAAATCTCTGTGAAGAGATCCCTACCGGGGCATTCCCGGAAGCAGATAAAGGGAGACAACTTCCCGAGAACGGCTGGGCATGATTAGATTCATTTATTGACGTAAGTCGAGCACGGTTTCCTCGGTGTTAAGCATATATATACTCATTCATATCAAGCACTACGCGGTCATTCTCACGCTGAAATCATTTACAATTTCACAAGTTATATGAGCTAATATCTACTCCATATTAACAATTGTTGTACATACAATTCCTTCACAGGAGACATTTACAATTCCACAAGTCCATGAACATATGTGACAGCATATAAATTTCAAAATGCAGTATAAGCAAAACACTTATCAGAAATAACTTCAGCAGTGGAAGCAACTGCTGAGAGGGGTGCTCGTTTCCACCCAACCGTAGGCGTAGTGACTCCTAATGGATTTACCACTAGCCACCCCCGAGCTGAGACCACGATGTCCTGAGACC
>ML836305.1:28748-47173 GCA_009831015.1 Picea engelmannii | reverse complement strand
TCAGGGTTAGTTCTTTTTCCCTGGCATGATATCTTCAATTCTGAAAATACAATATTCTACTCTGGGCGAGTATGTCAAGTCTCCTTATCCATTACTGGTTGCTGAAATCTTTTCAACTTATTTGAAATTCGGTGGGGTTTTTTAAAGTTTACTGCACAGGAAACACTGGAGCTTAAATGTGCAGGCGTACCCAAAATATTGGTTTAGATGGGTATTAGCACCGATATTCCTGACTAGACCGCGCTGGTATGTGACGGGAGTGGAATGAGTACAGAGCCTGGATTAAGAGAGCATCCTTTCAGATGTAGGTTTTGGTATCAAACTGGTCATATTTTGAGAGATTGTGCCTGGAAGGATCAAACTTTGAAATGAAGATATCTAGACTTAGGCTCAACGAATGTTCCATCAGGTTCAGTATTTTAGGGTAAAAGAGCACACCTCTCCACTCAGAGAACTTTCAAAATCGCAGGTATTCACCACTTTACCCTACCAGATCACTTTGTTCTATTAAAAATTCATATTAGAATTATAAATTATTATATTTTTTTGGCATGGGTGTTTGTAAATCTCCTCTGTTCAGAGTTTCTGTTCAGAGTTTCAGTGATCAAGGTGAAAATCAAATTGTGAAACCCTAATTACATTTCCTTCCATTTACACTATACTTGTAAATCTATTGTAAATCTATCTCAAGTGATAATTACATTACAAAATTAATTTAAATAAATAAATCAGAAGCAAATCATATAAATTATATATAATGCACACACCATTAATTAGAAGAACATTGAATGAGCATTTATTTATTTATAAAATACTTGAGCAAAAATAAAGTACCCTCTTTATTATTTTTCTTCAAATTTTAATTAAGGTTCAAAGGAAATAAACTATAATTATGATATAATTTCTCATCCTTTGATATCAATTTCAATATAAAGTGTATATTTGTAAATGTTGTTTTTCAAAAATATGAAAAGTTTACAATATTTACAAGGTTAAGATTTGGATAAGTTGGATTCAAGATTTGAACAACAATTTGAAGACTTGGATTTGTAATTACATGAATAGATTTAGCTTACTGAAAAAATTTTGGAACAATTTCATTACACAAATTTAATCATTCAAATCTACAGATCCAAAAAATTTTAACAAAATCAAATTAAAAAAATCTAAAATAAATGATAGTCAGCTTAAAACCTCAAAATCACTTAACTTCTTAATTGCAAATCATTTATTTAAAAAAACATTAACACAAAACACTTAAAACTTGACTCCCATAATCTAACTCAATAAATTCAATTCTCTGCACATAGGAGATTTACATGGCACCAAACTCCCAACAAAAGAAATTATGTTCATTCACAGTGTCATTTGGTGATAGCATAGATGGCATATATTATTCCTGGTAAGTAACCCAGCAGCGTCAGCAGCAGACATATCCAGAATTCAGCCTGTCAGAATACAACAACAAAACCATCAGTTGTGATAAAGATTATGAATGTATCCTTCATGCAGAAACCAGAAACTTAAGATTGAAGGTGCTCACATGGCAGCCAAATTTGAGAAAGACTCCCAAAGGAGGAAGAATTATGGCCAACAAGATATCTACACAGTTTGCAGTGCCCTCCCTCATGATGATGATACTTCTGCTGTGAAAGCTTATTATTCAGATTAGAAAATATCAACACGCCCTAACAAACCACAGAACCACTGCCAATCCCAATCCTTATCCTTGAAATTAAGAGGTGATGGTGAGAATGACACCAGAGAGTCCTTTATTTAAATGCAATTCACACCACTGTCTCTCCATTGAGGAAGCCCCACTGAGACTGCGGATGCTGTTTGCTGACATCCGAAGTCATGCATTTATTGTATTCCAGCTTTATCCACGTGAACACTGCGGGCTACCTGTGGTCCATTAATGAGAAGTTGCTTTCTGAATTCCAATATTATTATCTGAGTTGTACACATTGTCTTTTAATGTATTGCCGCTAGTGGAATTGTAGATTAGACGTTGGCGCTGTACAGGGTGATGGTGATTTTTAGAATGGTGTATATTTATTGATAATGGATATATTTAATAAGTTTTTAGTGTTTAATCAGTTTTGTATGTTGTATGGACAAGATTAAATATTGATGAAATATTTAAAATTTACTATGATGATTAGCTGATTGCCAAGTCTGAGTGATTAACAAAGATTAAGATTTTGTTACAGAGTGGAGAGATGTGAATCCACGTTTCATTTTCTGGGTCAGCCGAAACCTTTTTCTGGGTCAGCCGAAACCTTTGAGCATTCACCAGCCACGAGTTTAAGGCTGTGCTAGTGTAATAAAACAAAGAAGTAATTTAATTAATAAATAAGTTCATTTTTGGATGGAAATTGTTTTCCTAGTAGTATTTTTATGGAGAAAATTTTCATCACTTCATTCTAAATGTGATGAAAAAATATTGAATCTGTACATTTGAGTAATGTGTATAATTCTAGTGTCTCAATAGTTTTTAACAAATTGAATTCATTATACATTAAAAAAAATACAATTTAAATAATTAAAAATTGTAATTTAATTTAAATTTATGCCATCAAATTAAAAAAAAAATTAAAACAATAATTTAATTTGAATATTATTTTAAATAAAACTTCAGAAAATATGAATCCATCAAAATACAATTTACCTTACCTTTTGAATATACAAATAAATACATCTTACCTTACCTTTTGAATATATCTTACCTTACCTTTTGAATATACAAATAATGAGAATTTGTTTACAAATAATATCCAACAAAAATAAATACATCTTACCTTACCTTTGGAATATACAAATAATGAGAATTTGTTTACCAATAATATCCAACACAGTTCAATTAGTTCCTTATAAAAAAAAATTGAAAAAATGAAGTCTACCTCACCTTTTGAACACACTTAGATAATGGGAAGTTGTTTCCAAATAATCTCCTACATACAAAGTGTAAAAGTTCGTTCATAATAAAGCTTCCACCTTGGCGAAAAGAAGCCTTCTTTTAACGCCATGGCAGCATGGATGTGAAAGTCTTGGCAACAACAGGGAAGGTACGTATCTCTCCATTCGAGGATTCTTTTCTGTTCTGTTTGTGGGCCCTGATGACGTTTCATGTCTTTTTGACCTTTGGGTTGTTTCTTACTTCCATTCTAGGTTTATCCACTCCTTTTCTAGGTTAGGATACTATGTCTCCTTCCTAATCCATTAGTAGATGCTTAAAGTTTGTCAACTTATTGGAAATTTGTTGGGCTCGTTGAAGTTTTAACACTAGAGATTAAATGTACATGTGTATTGAAAATATTGGTTTTAATGGATATTATCACCTAACTAAATCACATCTAGTATATAATTGAGTGGAATGAATCTTATTACCTAACTAGATAGTTGGTATGTGGTTGAGTGGAATGGGTTAGAGCTTAGATTAGGTGAACATCCCCTTAGTATAGGTGTATTAAAAATATTGGTTCAAATGGGTATTATCACTTAACTAGATTGTTTCAAGTATGTGATTGATCAGAATGGACTACAATTTAGATTATGTGAATTTGAGGGCCCTCAGGACGTTTCATGTCTTTTTGACTTTTGGGTTGTTTCTTACTTCTATTCTAGGTTTGTCCACTCCTTTTCTAGGTTAGGATACTATGTCTCCTTCTTTATCCATTAGTAGATGCTGAAAGTTTGTCAACTTATTGGAAATTTGTTGGGCTCGTTGAAGTTTTAACACTAGAAATTAAATGTACATGTGTATTGAAAATATTGGTTTTAATGGATATTATCACCTAACTAAATCACATATTGAGTGGAATGAATCTTATCACCTAACTAGATAGTTGGTATGTGGTTGAGTGGAATGGGTTAGAGCTTGGATTAGGTATCCCCTTAGTATACGTGTATTAAAAATATTGGTTCAAATGGGTATTATCACTTAACTAGATTGTTTCAAGTATGTGATTGATCAGAATGGACTACAATTTGGATTATGTGAATATTTTTTTTTAGATGTAGGTTTATCCATCAAATTGGTTATATTTTAAGAGATTGTTCATTGAAGGAGTGGGCTTTGAAGTGAAGGTATCTATTGTCAGGTTCAAAGAATGTTCGATTATGGTTCGGTCTTAGGGTACAAGAGCAAGCCTCCTTACTCAAAGACCATGATGGAGGAGTTTTCAAAATCACATGCATTCACTACTCTAACTTACTGAGATTTGTTTTCCTCTGAGACTTAATAATGCCTATCGGTAATTGAGGAGGATCCCATAGCCTCAACAATTTTATCAACTAGTTTAGATGCATCTTAACTTTGGATCTATCAAACGTCAAGAGGGATCAAATCCACTAGACCTATGCACACTTTTTCTCAATTTTGCACTCTAGAAAAGGTTGCAACTCAAAAATATTGATCCCTCCTGACTCTTGATCAATATATAGTTACCATTGTTACCTATGTTACATTACAACATCTATATCATACTAAAATACATCAAACAATTTAAAACACTAGAAACTAGATGATTCACTAACTCTATTCATTCCTGAAATAGACTGTCGATGCGTCGATTACCTAGGACTCTCGTCAAAGAGGTCAATTGTATGTTGTATGACTTTTCACCTCATTAGCCTAAATCACAAAGAATGTTTTGAATTTTCCATTGAACTTAGCCTAAGCGAAAGGTTGTTTGTTTATGTAAACAATATAATTCTCTCTAAATTGATTTGGGATGTCTTATCAAGCCATGTTTTAGACCATGTAAATTTAAATATTCTTAGTCTGTGTGGAAGAAAGGTTGATGGATTTGGGAAAATATAAGCCCTATCATCCAAACTTTTCACCCATAGGTAGGTGAAGGTGACATTAGGTTCGGTTTTTCATATCATTGCATAGGTTGTTGGTGAATATTGTAATTTTTTATTGATTAAAAAAAATCAAGTGTGTTTATAAATTGATAAACATAAACATTGTGAGATTAGGTGTGCCTAAAAATATAGGGGTGAAGGTGTGCATTAGTTGTAACATAAATGTACACTTTCACCACCCACTCTCCTAGGAGTGAAGTGATTCGAAATGGATCATTAACAAAGAGATGATTTATTCAAATTGCTCAGTGTTGAATTCTTTGGTCAAAATTGTGCTTAAAAACCCAGTGTTGGAAACCTTGAGAGTTTGTGACTTTGAATTGAAAATCCTTAGGAAGTCTCAAAAAAATGTCTAAGGAAACGATATGTGGAATAGATGGCATGTAGAGGTAAACCTAGGAATCGAAGCCTAACTCCACACTCTGCATTCGCATCCCACATCAACACAATAGAAGGCAAGGCAAAGGGCATGCAAAGGATAACCATGTGAAATTTTGGAGAACTTTGAGGTAAGACTACCCCTCAATCTACATCCCACATCCACATTGGAGAAAGCAAGGCAAGTCAAAGGGGAATTGGTAAGTAATGGAGAGGGAAGAATGAGAACGGTGTCTGGAGCACTTACCTCACTTTCCCATTCCACATCTCACACAATGCTTCACTCTACACTTTGCATAGCTTGGCAAAGCATCTTGTAATTTGGGATAACATAAGGCAACATGGAAAAATAAATAATACAACATGGCAAAGGGGTACTCCAATGTTGAAGAAGAGGGGTTTGATCTTTGTGAAGACAAAGCAATTGGATTTTGGAAGCTTGGGATGTTAAAGGTGCAAAAACATAAAGAGGAGGACTCGAGGAAAGAAATATGTTTGTAGGGTGGAGGACAAAGAGGATTTTGTATAGTATGTCCATGGAAAATGAAGATTATCTGTGATCCCAAAAAATAATACTTTGTCTAAATACTACCAAAAAATAAGAGTGCATAATTCTCTCATTGAAAGTATATAGCTCCATTTTGTAATAAATTTTAAACATAAAAAATGTCAAACAAAAGTCATCTCTTATTAGTTTTTCCAAAAACATAAAATCTTTATAATTAATTACATTATGATTACTCTCTTCAATATTATTTTTTGCATTTAATACGATTTGAAAATATTTTACAATCGACTCAACCATAGAGTGAACAATACCATGAAAATATGCATTTATGTTAAAGGCAAATGCACACCCTCACCACCCAAGGTGTGCATTTGTACACATCTTATCACACTTATGTTTTATGTTTTTTTATAAATCCATCCATAGTTACTTGATTCATGATTTTAATAACTTTTTAAATATTACAATTTCATAAACATCTTAAATGAATTTTTCAAATTTTAAAACATTAAATATTTGATTAAGAATAATTTAAAGAATATTCTAAATATTGTGCAAATAATTTGCTTAAATCCTTGATAATTAAACGTTGAAGGAGAACTATCTCATGATTTCACATATGCAATCTTAAAATAAAAATTTATATAATAAATCTCTAATTATATATACTAGTTTAAATCCTTGATAATTAAACGTTGAAGGAGAACTATCTCGCGATTTCACATATGCCATCCTAAAAATAAAAATTTATATAATAAATCTCTAATTATATATAGATATATAATTTTCAAAATGTAAAAATAAAAAGGACAATCCTTGAAGTCTTTAATTAATAAGGTTTTCATTCATTTGACCACTTTGGCATTCTCTTTAATCCCAAATAAATAATGAATGAAAGGTTGAATGGTTTCCTTGAACTCTATCTTAAAGAGGCCTCACTTTTATGTCATTGATAACACATTGCTTTCATTGCTTAGCAATTCTAAAGGTCAGCTCCATCCTTGGGTTGGGTGCTTTTGTGTCTTTAATAACTCATTGCCTAGTTAGTAATTATAAGGGTGAACTCTATATTTGATATTAAGGGTAATTATATTGAATAAAAACATTATTATTGATAATAGATTATTAATTATTATATATATTATATTTAAGGAAAAGTTTTAAAATAATTTTTGTTATTAATATTATTTTTTATAAATATAATTTATACGAATATTAAATAATTAAATATGAAATATTGTTTGTGTTAAGAGGTGTTTTTTATGGTTTAGTATGATGGAGATGTGTAATTCTTTTCGTGTTCCATATGGTATGATGAAAATATGTAATATGTAATAAATATGATGATGATTAAGGTAATCATAATAATACAGTTAAAATGTTATATATATATATATATATATATATATAGAGAGAGAGAGAGAGAGAGAGAGAGAGAGAGAGAGAGAGAGAGTACAATAAAAAATTTATTGAGCCCAGAGGCCCTTTCTACCACCCAGTATAATTTGTGTAATGTAATTCAATCCCACTTTTAACATATTATTATTGTTATGGGAAACATTGAATTACTGAATGTTTCCCATAACAATAATAATATGTTGTTGTTGTTTTTTTCACAGAAATTGGGGAATTTTTTCATTAAAATGGTGTGGTCAAGACCACTAAGATACAATATTGTTGTAGGAAAATTCCCCTGCGGACAAGTGAATATCCTCTTCGATCCTAGACCCCTATTACCAAGACAGAAATATGCTAACACTCGACACTAACATTCCTTTAAATGTAGTTAAACTAGTCAAAGGGAAAAGATGAAGAAAGCATGATGTACCTTTTTCTGAAGCTTGTCCTCGCTTAGTCCGAGTTGAACTTGATCTTCAAGTCCTTTAATGAGATATGCAATCCAACAGACAACAAAGACAATGCATGCTTCCTATTCTACCAAGATTAGTTTAAACTAAATTTATCAACAAAAGACAAGCCTATGCAATCATACACAAACTTGAAGGAAATAGGCCAAGCATATATTAATGAGAACATTACAAGGCACTTACAATCTGTAGATGCAGTTGCAACAACCTCTCCAAGTCCTCCTTGTCCAACCCCTTGCTCGAAGGATCCACGATCAGAATGATAATACTTTTCGTTGATATTCTCTCCCCCTTTTCACCATGAGAATGCCTCCTTTTATAAGCTTTAAGAGGCTCAACCACCTTAGTTATCTTTGGAATAAGTTGAGGATATGACTCCATCAGTTGTGGTATCTCCCTTAGATGCATCCTAAAGCTTGGATTTGAGCCAAACCAACTCGGATCATTTCTAGTTGTCCTTAGAGATAAGGGGGATTTCTTCCCATGATTCTCTCAACCAATCGACGCTCCCTCAAAACTGGCAACATAGCGTTTTAGCGCTCCCTGCATGTGATCAAGGGAGCGCTAATCTTCCAAAAGTTTGTTAAGATGACCATTTCTCAAGGCAAAATATTTTGCTAAGATTTCCAAATGATGTGTTTTCCTCTTCTAACATGTCTTAGAGGAAGTATCAAGTGTCTCTATGGTGTCATTCGCAATGCGACACTTGCGACAAAAGTGCAACACTTGTGACACTTTCAATAATGATAATGGGACATTATCGAAGTGAGGAACTTTGACGTGTAACAGATTTCCCCCCAAAGTGCGAGGTCAGAAGACGGAAGTTGATGATTGAAGCGCTTTGTAGATTTTTGAAGCAAGGGTATGGAGTCAAAAAACCTTGTAGAAGCTGCAAACAACCATCAAACAAATGTTATCATATGTTTCAAACCCAAGGCAGGTATACCTATGCTTGAGTAACAAAGGACTTAAGGTATGGTTGCCAACAAATACACTATGAATCCATGATGATATTGACTAAGGGTATAGCCACCAAGGATACAATGTGGATCTATATCTCCATGACATGAACTGATCGTAGTCAGGAGAAATACACATTGGATCTACGAGATAAAACATAGAGACATACCAATACAATGTGGATCTATGTCACAGTATATTGGCATGCTAAAAAGATCTCCTTCGCATCCTGGGGAAAGCAAATAACATAGTAAATGCTCAACCCAGGGTCTTCATCTCAATCCCGAAGTGGCATGAATCTAGCCATGTGAATAGATGTTTTGATGTCGAACATGGTAGAAACCACTTGATTATCGGTCATTAAAGTAAACCATTAACAAGTGCGAGGGAAATCACCAGTGATGTCAATGACTCCCAAGGTGCCATAGTACAATCCAACGAATGTGAATAAATGAGTTGAAGTCGAACATTTGTGGAATCACTCAATCAGAGGTCAATGATGTAAACCTACTGTCAGAGGTGAGAAGGCCTGCCATTGAGGCATGCAGGTCCCAAGGTAATAATTGGTTTCTAAGTCTAATTCTCGGATGATGTGTCAAAGTCGAAAGGAAAAGACTCATTGAAGGAGGGCCTTGATGTATCCCCCATCATCGACCCGAAACTGACACAGAGATGTAAGATGGTGAATCAAATGAGTATGGATTGATACAGGTATTGAAACTGGAAATTTGTGATGGTTGACTTCTCGAGGTGGATACTTACCTTGAACACTGAGACACAACATGACTTGGCAACATGAACGTAACATGGACCAAAACATAATGCAGTGGATGCTGTGACATTCATTGGGTGACCCAAAGGAGTGGAAAGACTCATGGGATTGGTTCAGTGCAGAGGTTCAATGGATTATCCAAGTGTTCAAAATGCAAGTGGAAACAATGTGTTGTGTGAAAGGGTGACTGCAAGAGTGACTTGTGACAATTCTAAAAGATAACTTGGCTTACTTCCTTCAATTTTCTCCCCCGTCCAGATAGATGGGTACCTCGTAATGTTTTTGCGAGCTCGAGGAGGATAACACATGCTCGATATAACTCACCTTCGGTAACTCCCTCTTCCTTTGTTTAACGAACTGGAAGAAGTAAGGGTTTGGTCCCATATGGGCCCTTCAATGTGTGATTTTAGCGAGTCCAGAGAAGGAAAACTCAGTGGTTTTTCATGTTTAGAGAGTCTAAAAAAAACTTAAAGGCAACTCCACTAGTTGTCCTTTTTCGTAATTTTAGTCTTCGAAGTCCAAAAAAGAGATAAACTACTAATAGGGAGACACCCTTTCAAAACATTTTAAATGAGTGTGAAAGGAAGCAAGATCACTCGACAATATTTTCATGTTTAGAGAGTCTGAAAAGAGCTTAAAGGAGACTCCAGGGGGTTCCTTTTTCGTTTAACCTTTACGAGTCCGAAAAAGTGATAAAAGTCTACTCGATTAATTTCTCATGTTTTTTCGAGCGCAAGAAAGAACAAAGATTGTGCTCGTCAGTGTTACAAGGTTGTTGGAAAGACACCGCTAAAAACCTGCAAATATAGACAATTCTGGGCCCAAAGCATTAGTGACTCCTCAAAAAGATTAAAAAACCCAAAAAAACTTTATATTAGTGAGAAAGAGCAAAAAATCAACCCTATCAAATAGTGAAATAGGTTAAAAATTTAATTTACTAATTGATTTTTACCAAATTCTTCTAACTTTGGAGTTTTCCACCTTTGGAGGACGATTTTCGAGTTGTGAGTACAGGAGTTGTGATTGACCATTTTCGATTCCGTCTGGACTAGGTTGGTCACCTTTCCTTTCCAATCATTTTCATGGTTTAATTGTGTGTTTTAGCTCATTTTTAGGGTTTTGGGGGCTCCTTAGGAAGCCTTAGGCGTCGAACTGGATCAACGCTCCCTTAAAGGGATGAGGGGAACATCGGTTGAGATATTAACATCGTGGTGCACATGAATAGGGAGCGCTAGTGCTATGTGGACAGACTTAGGGGAGCGTTGGCGCAGAATCAAAATTTTTGTTGCATTTAGGGCTAGAAAGACACAACTTTTTGCCATAAAAAGTTGACTAAAGGTATTTAAATGGTTGTCTTTGCAGATTGCATGGATCATATAGCCATGATTGAATGGAAGGAACACGTACACGAGTTCGACAACATCGTCGCTTTGCAAAACCCTCAAGCAAGGGCCACTTTGAGAAATTGTAGTTTATTCAAGTACTTTAAACTGCAGAATATGAGGAAAGAGGTATTATTACTTGAGTACCTGATCAGATTGTGGGATGATGTCAAACATAAATTTTGTATTGGGCCACATATGCTCGAGATTGAGCTTGACAATGTGTACTTTTTGATTGGCCTTTCAAAGAGAGGGGCTCCTATCCTTTTTTCTGGACATCGAGCAACTCCTCAGCCCACTGAGGCATATGTTGTTGAGCATTGTATACCAAGATCTTGATTGTTCGATGGACGAATCATGATCAAAGATGTGAGGGATTTGGCATTGAGATCAATTCTATTTTCCATTACCAAATTGGCGGGTAGTACCAACGTTCATCTAGCCTCAAAATATTGGATGTCATACGCTCCACAATGTGTGGATACCAGGCTGTTTAATTGGAGTGTGGGGTTCCTTCAGAATGTGAAGGAATAGATCTCAAAGTGCAGGACAGGTAGGCAGAAGAAATTTGGATACGATTATTTCCTAGTTTTGTTCTTTTTGGAGCAAGTACCCCAGATATAGCCACAGGTTGTGTTGATAGCACGACCTGCGACCGAGCCACTAATGGAGAGATGGACTAGTTTGTCCTCGAGATTGGGGAATGAGCCCTTAGCATTTAGGTTTACATCTGATTTCTTCGCTTGGTGGAGACAATTGTTTGTCGTCGAGGATTTTCCATATGCTGGAGTAGATTTTCGGGGTAGTGCAGACTTGGTGCTCCCCGAGCGCATTCAGTGGGATGTGTCAGGTATGAAACTAAACCTTGTCATGTATTTTGATTTTATATTTTATATTGTTTTTAGGTGTACAAAGGGGGATCTAAAAGATATTTTGTTTCATCATGCAGACAAAGGTGCATCACGTCCGACAAAGATGGCGACACTAGGGAGTCGTGGGGACGTGCAAATAGCAGTGGAGAACGAGGTTGTAGTGGTATGATTTCGGGAGGTTGAGAGGAACCTCCGAGGAATAACCATGGGCGTCCCACCTCTCAGGAGGTGAGACGTGCCTCTCCATTTCCAGAGACATACAGTAGGAGTTCCTAAGAGTTTGAACCACTTGCTTCGACGAGTGGTTCGTGCATTAGTGTGCTTCTCGGAGCACAACGTGATACAAGAGGACTAGGATCCTCAACATATTTTTTAGTCTTTCATGATGATATCATGGGCATGAGGGCCCAAATTTTTCCCTATTATGTACTTTTTTATGTAAACAAACTTTTTCTATCACGCAGTTTTATATATATATATATATCCGAGTTTTGTGGTGCCTATTGATGTTACAAATTATCTTATGTGATGCTTTACTGTACATGTGATTCATGTCTTTTTACAAATGTTGTATCTATGCGCAAGATACCGATCCAAAATGTAATTAGCTAACGAATCCAATGTTGTGTTGAATTCTCTCGGTATATGTTTGTATTGTATAAATTCAAACGATCTTTCGAGACGATGAACTCTTAAGTGGAGACGTAGTAAGACAGGGTTGCGAACAACATAATCTCGTTTAAGCTGACAAACCACGAGTTGAGAATCTAGGTTGATAATTAGATGAGATATACCTAGAGAGGAGGCGTCGGTTAAGAGTCCGATGACGACATGAGATTCTTCCACGTTATTGGTTGTCGATCCTAGGCAAATACCTCCTGAACTCACTAACTCGTCAGAGTGGTAAATGAACCAAGCTCCAGAAGCAATGTTCTGGGTGTGCTGACTAGCGCCATCTGCAAACCCGACAAAGATGGGAAAGGGAGATGTCATATGCACACGCAAACACAAGAAAAAGTATAATAAACTAAGACAAAACACGTACACGCAAGAGAAAAGACACACCAAATAAAAAATTATATAGGACAATAGAGTACAAAGCACACATGCCTGATGTTTTATGCATAGTACTTCTTGAGGTAAATCCCATTTTGGGGTTCACCGAGCGATATTCCATTATAGTCGACTAATTCGTAGGCACCTCTATGTAATACATGTTTTATGATATAAGGCCCAAGCCACAAAGGTTCTAACTTCCCTGTCCCCAACTTATCATGAGCTTGGTCATAAACGAGGACTAAGTCTCCTTCTGCAAAAGTACGAGGTTGAACAGATTTTTCATATTGAATCTTCATTCATTTTTGATACGTCTCATTAACGAGAACAACATCGTGATGTGTTTCATCCAACTTGGTTAAATACAAGAATCGTTCCTCTTCAACATAGGTATGAAGCAGGAGTTCTACGGTGAGTTTCAACGAAGGGATTTCACACTCGATCGGTAACACTGCTTCTACGCCATATACCAACTGGAAAGGAGTGAATCCAGTTGTAGTTTTCACTGAAGTGCGGTAGGCCCAGAGTGCAAAGAAAAGTTGCAAGTGCCAAGAGGTTTTGTTTGTCCCCACCATGCGTTGAAGCATGGTCTTTAGGACTTTGTTGATAGCTTCAACTTGTCCGTTTGATTGAGGATAGTAGGGGGATGAGTTTTCATGGCGAAAACCCAACTTGACGTGTAATTCACTAATCATTTGGTTTTGGAAATGTGAGTCGTGATCAGTGACAATGGCTTGTGGGACACCAAAGCGAGTGATGATGTGGTTAAAAACAAAGAGTGTTGCAGTACAACCATCATTAAGAAATGTGGGCATATCCTCAACCCATTTAGTGAAATAATCAACGACAATGATGATATAATTGTGCCCCCTGGCTGAGGTAGGCTTACATTACATAAAATAAATGCCCCATTTGGCGAAGGGGCCGAAGACGACAATGGGATGCAGCGGAGAAGGGTGGGTACATGATTTTTTTTGAAAAACTTGATAGGGTGGACATCGTTTGACAGTCTCAATACAATCTTTGAAGATGGAGGGAAAACAATAACTGACACGTAATATTGTCTGGGTTGTAGCCATCCTAGAAAGATGACCGCCACAAGCTCCAAGGTGACATTCATTCAAAACGCGTTCAACCTCATCGTGGGTTAAACAACGTTGTAGGACAATATCAATACCACGACGATACAAAGTGTCGTCGATGATAAGGTATCATTTAGAATGGTGGTGGATACGACGACACTCGTCACGGGAAATATCGGCCTGGAAACGTTGGGTTTGAAGATAGAGAAGAATATATCCATACCAAGGGTCTGACGTGATAATGCAGAACAAAGATTCATCGGGAAGAGAATCATTGGGCAAACTCGAGATCGAATTCTTGAAGAATAACGATCCATTTGGAATACTTGCCCCCGAGGACTTTACATGTAAGGATATGGTACATGGGGTTTGAGTCCGCAATGACCATGGTAGTGCGTAACAAGATGTGATGGAGAAATCATTGGACGACAATGACGGCTGCTAGAGCCAACTTCTCAATGTGTGAATATCAGAGCTCGAGACCAGATAGACTCTTGCTCAGATAATAGATCACATGTTTGTCACCGTTAGAATCCTCCTGAACTAACACCATAGAAATAGTGGAAGTAGAGGCAGGCAAATAAAGGATATAGTCTTGTGCATAATTAAGAGGATGCAAGAGAGGTGTATGGGTTAATGTGTGCTTAAGAGAATCAAAAGAGCATTGAGCAGTGTCATCCCAAATGAAAGGAGTGTCTTTCTGCAACAATATCATAAATCCTTTAATGAGTTTGACATAATTACATATAAAACAACGAAGAAAGTTTGTTTTCCCATGCAAACTTTGTAGTTGGGTTAGATTTTTGGGAGGGGGTAAAGCGAGAACAGATTTGACTTTTAAGGGATCCACTCTAATCTCATCTTTGGAAATGACGAATCTGAGGAGTCGACCTGATTCGACAGCGAAGATGCATTTCTGAGGGTTCAAATGGATATGGTAGAACCGACATCGAAGAAAAATGGCCCGTAAATCACCAATATGGTCTTGTCGAGTAGACGAATGAGTGGGTAAATCATCGAGGTAAGGTTCCACAATATGTTTGATATTGTGGAAAGCATACGACATGGCCCGCTGGAAGGTAGCACCAATGTTTTTAAGGCCAAAGGGTAGCTTCCAATAAGTGAACATCCCCCAAGGGAAGATGAAGGTTGGCTTATGCTAATCAGCTGGTAGAATATCGATCTGGTTATACCCTAAGAATCCATCCATGAAGGAAAATATAATGTTTTCAGCGCAATTATTGATGATTTGGTTGATAAAGGGTGTTGGGTAATTGTCTTTTGGACAGACCTTGTTGAGATCCCTATAATCGACACATACACGAATGGTTCCTTGTTTTTTAGCGACCAAAATGATGTTAGAAACCCATTCCATCAAGGGGACAGGATAGATAAAGCCAGACTTCAACAGTTTTTCAACTTCTGCCTTTATGGTTGTGGTTTTCTTAGGATGAACCAGGCGAATTTTTTGTTGTACAGTTTTAACACATGGGTAATTTTTTATCTCATGCGCAACGATCGATGGATCGATCCATGGCATTTCTTCGTAACTCCAAGCGAAGACATTGCAAAATTATTTGAATAAAGTGGTATAAGCTTCCATTTCTTAGGGTGAACAATTAGCACCAAGATGAACATTTTCCATGATACCTTCTTTGATTGAGATGTCAATAGCGATTGTAGAAGAGATGTTTCCTAAATTCCCCTCGAAAGTAGTATCATGGATAAGGATGGGAGATTGGGGAGAATAAACAACACCGTGAGGAAAGATAGAGTGTATATCTTTCTCAATTTCATCTAGACTTGGGAGAAAAGATGAACGATGATGGTTGTCATCCCAAGGTACCTCTTCGATGCTAAGCATTTCCATAATGGATTTGTTCGATGGAAAAATCTATAGGATATAGTCAAAAGAAGAGGATGAGGAATCCAACCAAGATGGAAATGAGTAACTGTTGGATGCCTGTAGATGTTGGTCGTCCAACGAGGGAGAGGCAGATTGGGTGGAATCGTATGAAGCCTCAGCAGGACTAAGTGGCATAGCGTCACCTAGTGCATGCCTTAAGGATGTGGAGGAATTATCTTATGGGCAGAAAAACTGAATTAAGGACAAACCATAGTGGTTTGAAATATTTGTTTGAACAACCAACACTAAATGCTATACAAACTAGATGAATGGAATTTCTTAGTGAATACAACTTTGATATCAAGCACATAAAAGGGAAAAGAGAATAAGGTGGTTGATGCACTCAACAAAAGGGTGCATAAAATGCATGCTACAACCAAGAAACTATAAGAAACTCCATGAACCCAAGAGCTAAAGAAAAACATTAGGAAGAACATGAATATTCCAAGAAAGAAAGAGAAGCCAGAACAACCAGTCATTAAGAAGCACAAGATTACCATCCTGATATGAACTCACTAAAAGAAATCAAGCAAGAGAAACTGAAAGTTGTGATGAATAATAGTGTATATATGCAAACATTGCAAGATCCAGAACTAGAGGTTCTCCCAAATGGAGGGAGAATACTATGACGATTACTTGTTCCAGTAAACCAGACATACCTCTACATGAGGCTTTATATCATCTGCAAAATCCATGGTTTGGAGTTCTACATCATATGAATGCAAAGAATGTTCTCCAAAGCAATTGAACAAAGAGAATATGAAGAGCAACCTCAAGAATTTGAGGCATACCAGAAAGAGACCCCTATATGAAGATGGGAAAAGACAACTTGGTGGAGAACCTCTAGTGCATAGTAGAAGCGCGGTGAAGATTTTCTATAATAGAGATATTGTATCAAGATGATTACTCAGTAGATCAGATCTCATGATGGCAAAAGAAGTGCCACATGAATATGTTCCAGTTTTCCAACAATGATATACTCTATTGTACATGAAGCCTTCACAAAGAATCAGTGTTCTAGACTAAAGTACATTTGAAATTAAGCATTACATTATCCGTGATGAAGTCCAGAAAGGAGAAAGTGGTTCTCCAATACATATCTCCACAGATGAGCAGATAAGCAGACATTTTGGTAAAGCTTCTATCCAAGATGAAAGAGTTTGCATACTCAAGAAGCAGCTCATGGAGACAACTTCCTTATTGAAAAAGGAAGAGATGAATCCCAGGTTGGGAGGGAGCACTGAAAATATTATTGAAGATATTCATTGAAAAAAAATAGTCTAGCTTGGACAGATTCTTTCCTGTTCGGAAAGTGGATTGATATTTCTAACGGACAATGATTTCCCATTGTGGTTAACATGGGAAATGGTCAAGATTGTTGATGTATCATAGACAACGACTTCCCATTGTGGTTAACATGGGGAGTGGTCTAGGGCAGTCTCTCTTCTTGAGGGTTACTCAAGAACACTGGCCTGCCTCGCCGAACAACAATTTATCATTGTGGTTAACATCAAGAATGGTTTGTTTTGGAGGTTGATGCAGGACAGTCTTTTCCACTTGTGGTTAACAAAGGAAATGGTCCGGACAATCATTCCTTAGGGTTTATACATTCTCTCCAAGGTGCACTTTGATTAGTGTAGGAGGAATGGCCCATGGTGGGGAATGGTCCAGGCTTAGCAATTAGGGACAAGCATTCCTTAGGGTTTATACATTCTCTCCAGGGTGGAATTTGATTAGTGTAGGAAGAATGGCCCGGGGTGGGGAATGGTCCAGGTTCATAAAACAAGACAGTTATTCTTCCTTGCTTGAGAAGAATAGTCCAAATATCTCATTATTCTACTCTGAGGGCAGATATTCTTTCAGATCTCACAGATGTGAGTGAAAGATTGGCCCAGATGATTCAGTTTATATCATAACATTGTTTCTTTGCAGGTTGATATCAGATGATTGTTATGAAGACTATATGACAGTAGATGTATACTACTGTGGTGGATGTGTTCCACTATTCGTGACTATACGTTGTTGATCAAGTACTTGTCTGTTACTTGGTGTGGTAGTGTACCACTTGATTGTGTACTACTATGGATAGACACAGTTGTGTTCTATTTATGTTCCGATTACCTTGAAGACTGTCAACAGTTTGGTAAATAATTATTAGCCAGATGAATGATTAACAGAGATTTTCTAGACAAAAAATGGTTCAGAACATTTACTCTTCTAGATTAGAAGAATGGCTCTTGTATCACTCTGTGGAGTGAGCATCATGTCTGATTACTCAGATAGAGTATGGTTTCGAGAGATGATGCAGTTGATGATGATGATGGTGCTCATGATCTAGTCATGATCTAGTCTATATAACTATGTTGATGCTACTTGGTGAATGGTATGTTTTGTGCTCAAGACCATTACCTGTAATACCTCCCTATCTAGGAGGGAGTGTTGATATTATGGTAGCTGCGGGAGGTATTTACCTACACGTGTAAATCTGACAAGGATAGAATACTTCGGGAAGCAAGAAGAAACCCTAATGAGTTGGCTAATAACCCTAGAAGACTTGTCGGCTCAAGAAGATAATTTATATTAGGTTATTAGCCTCCAAGAGAAGAAGTCAGCCATAAATAATAATATATAATGAGCAGACAAATACCTAGAATGAGAATTCGGCCCAAGTAGTTAGCCAGAATTAGTATAAATACAGGAGGCCAGTTCTCATTTTGGCAGGTAGTCTCAGAATTGCAGAGCAACACTTGTGCGCACTGTAGTTGCCCA
>ML836305.1:0-28251 GCA_009831015.1 Picea engelmannii | reverse complement strand
GAGTATGGTTTCGAGAGATGATGCAGTTGATGATGATGATGGTGCTCATGATCTAGTCATGATCTAGTCTATATAACTATGTTGATGCTACTTGGTGAATGGTATGTTTTGTGCTCAAGACCATTACCTGTAATACCTCCCTAGCTAGGAGGGAGTGTTGATATTATGGTAGCTGCGGGAGGTATTTACCTACACGTGTAAATCTGACGAGGATAGAATACTTCGGGAAGCAAGAAGAAACACTAATGAGTTGGCTAATAACCCTAGAAGAATTGTCAGCTCAAGAAGATAATTTATATTAGGTTATTAGCCTCCAAGAGAAGAAGTCAGCCATAAATAATAATATATAATGAGCAGACAAATACCTAGAATGAGAATTCGGCCCAAGCAGTTAGCCAGAATTAGTATAAATATAGGAGGCCAGTTCTCATTTTGGCAGGCAGTCTCAGAATTGCAGAGCAACACTTGTGCGCACTGTAGTTGCCCAGTTTCTGCACAGGTTTGGAGGACAGTTGCCGTTGCAGCTGCTGCAGCTAGCATTTGTGCTTGGACTATCTCTTGGCTAGGGTTTGGACTATCTGATCAGCTATTATTGATGCGCTATCCTTGGGGAAAGGTGCGCTACCCTTTGTTTGGCTATCTAGCCTAGGGTTTGCTTCCGGAGTGATTCTCTATCAAGGTTAAGGTGCTCAGAGGGTGGTTTTGGCCTATGGTTGGGTGACAAGGGTATTGTCATTGGTAAAACGAGCACATCCACTTATATTCTAACAAGAAGTTGCTAGACTACATGGTGTGTTGAAGACAATAGTATCAGATTGAGACTCCAAATTCACTTCCAATTTTTGGAAGGGGTTGTTTAGGGGATTTGGAACATATTTAACTTTTAGTACGACATATTTCCAAGAGTCAAATGGGCAGATAGAGAGAATTAATTAGATAATTGAAGATATGTTGATGTATATAATGGAAAAACCTTCTAAGTGGGAGGACTACATTCATTTAGTTGAGTTTGCATACAAAAATGGGTATTGGGAATCATTGAAGATGAGCTCGTTTGAAGCATTGCATGGCAGAAAATGCAACACACCAGTAAGTTAGGATAACCCAACCGATAGAGTTGTGATTGGGCCAGAATTGTTAAAGGAAATGGAAGAACAAATGGTAAAGATTCGAAAAAAATTGAAAGTTGTACAAGATCGGAAAAGGAGCTATGTTGATAAAAAGATAACAAATAGAGAATTCAAAGTGGGAGAGCATGTGGTTTTAAAGGTTAAATACAAGAGAAGCTCATTGAAATTGGGAAGTTGCCCAAAATTGGCGGCAAGATATTGTGGGCCTTTTGGGATATTAGAGAGGATAGGACGAGTTTTATACATGCTAGCATTACCTGCATCCATGAGAATTCATAACGTGTTCCATGTGTCTTTATTAAAAGGGTATGTACTTGATCCTAATCATGTGATTGATTGGAATTTGATTCAGGTGGAACACAGAGGGGATTTCCGGGTGGAACAAATGCACATCATGGACCGGAAAATCAAAATGCTCAGGAACAAAGCCATAGAGTACTTGGTAAAGGTTCAATGGACCTGTTACGGTCCTGAATATGCTATATGGGAGCACGAGGAAACCATGTGGGATGCATACCCACATATTTTTGCAAATTTTGAAGAAAATTGAATGTACATTTGTACATAAGCAAAAGAAGACTCTATTTTGGCAAGCTGGAATTCTTGGAGCGACAATTCAGAGATTCTTGTCCAACCGATGTTTGGGTTGAGGGGAAAGGGGAATTACTGGTTGGAATTGTTGCGTGAGTCATTAAGTTACAGAATTATCATGTATTTTGATGTAATATATATATATATATATATATATATATATATATATATATATATATCAATGTGTGAACTGTATGGTTATGTGCACTGAGGACAGTGCAGTTTGTAGGGGGAGGGGAATGTAACATCCCCATTTTCAACCCCAAAATAGCAATGTCTACTGTAAATATAGCTTGTGGTTGAGAGCCAAGTGATGTATATTGTAAATGTGATGTATGGCCAAGAGCCAATATGTAAATGATGTAAATTAAAATGAATAAAATGTGTTGTCAGTTGTAGATGGGCACAGACGAAGACTTGGGGGCTATGTATCCACAAGAGAGAGGAGTCCAAGGGGGAGAGTTACCCATATCTGGTAAACCAAGACCCATTTCTATTTTTCCTATAAATTATCCTTTCCATGAACCTTCCATTAGTTGTTGAGTGTTCTAGAGCCCAATCATTGAATTCATGTAAGAAGGTTGGTGTGAGAGTCACTTTCCATAGTTATTGAGAGCATGGGGGCTGAGTACAATCAGCTTGGGGAAGAGTGTAAGTCAAACAAGAAAGAGAAAGATAGAAAATCCGTATGGGTAGGAGACCCAATTTTGGTACATTCACGTGTTTGCATAAAGAGCGGTTTTAAAATGGATTTTTTTGGGGGACGAGCAATAGTATTCTAAGTATGGAAGTTTGAAGGCAATTGTGTGGATATCTTGGTCGTTGTTTTGAAACTGTAATTTTGTGGAGAAGATTCTATGTGGATGGAAGTGACGAGCTACTCGAAGTTCGTCTAAGGAGTCGACATTTTGGTTGTTGGGCGAATTCGTGTTGCAGCTGTATAATTCCTGAAGTCCCAGGAAGTTGATTTTCTGTCTATTCTGTGATGAAAGCTCTAGAGGGGAGTGGAAAGGCCCGAGGGAATCTGAGCAATGAAGTGGAATTCCATCCCTTGGGTTGTGCAGGTTGAGGGAAAGTTTGTTGGCGGACTGGAATTAACTGAAAGTTTGGCTGCTGAAAGAGGGACATTAGCCAACCTTAGGGACCTTCGTATTTTGTGGATTCATAGCCCCAACTTGGGGGTGTCTTGCTATTGAGATCTGGAACAACAAGGATATGGTTGGGAGGAACGTCCATCCTCTGCATAAGGTTGCATATTTCATTAAGATAAGTGTTCCTATGTGTTGTGGTTGTCCATGTCAATTGTTGATATAAGTGTTGCACAATTTATTCTGAGTCATATTTGGTTATTGTTTCTTACTGAAAACAAGAAAATGCATCCATGTCTCTATTTCATAGTTGAATGTTGCTGTATGTAAATAATTGTTGTTGTGTATAGTAAGAGTAGTTGTATTTATATTTTTAGATAACATGTGCATGTGAGTGAACTTATATTTCATGTTGTATGTTAATTTCCCCATTTTATATTGGTATCAAAAATTTTATCGGGTCATTTAAGTAGTGACGTGACCTAGCTGGGGTTGGGTACGTTACACTTCTCTTATAATGTTGCTATGGTGGAATGATTCATTTTTCATTTGTGGGATTTTTCTAGGTGATATAACATATTGATGTAACATTTTCTAGACATCACCTGGAGGGAATTTGTTTAATAATGTTAGTACCCTCATTGATGTGTTATTTCCTAAAGTTCGAGTTAGAGGGGGGATACTACATATGATTTTTGTTAGAATGAAAGAGATGTGCTCGTTTTCACCATAGGAAATATAACAATATTGTCACCCAACCATAGGCACAAAGGCCACCCCCGAGCACCTATAACCTTGATAGAAAAAATAATTCTAGAAGCAGACCCTAGAACCAATAGCTAACCGAGGTAGCGTACCTCTCTCCAAAGCTAGTGTACCAAGCAGAAATTCCAAACCATAACCAAAGACCAGGTCACTACTGCAACAGTTGCAACTCTCCTCCAGTCATGTGCACCACTTGTCCTTATGTAGTTGTGAGAGTGAGTGAGACAAATGAGCTCTAGTGCCCTCTATTTATACTGCTTCAACTCATCTAATTGGGTCGAATTCTCTTCCTGGAGGCTAATAACTCAATATTGATTATTCTCTTGAGTCGACTTATCGTCTAGGGTTATTATCTAACGTTTTAGGGTTTCTCTTACTTCCCAGAATATTCTAGTCTCTTCAAAGGTTACACGTAGAGGTTAATACCTCATGTAGCTACCATAATATCAACACTCCCTCCTAGCTAGGGAGGTATTAAAGGAAATGGTCTTGAGCACAAACATACCATTCAACCGGTAGCATCATCATAGCCACACAGGCTATCTCATGATCAAACCACGAGCACATCATCACTATCCAACTCGATAGTCTCCATGACAATCAGAACAATGCCATCCAATAGAACACAACTATGTCTATTCATAGTAGTATACGACTACTATCCAGTGGAACACAACCACTCCTAGTAGCACACAACTACTAACCAATGACACATAGTCACTATCAGTGGATCAAATCCACCACATTAGCACACAACTACTATTCAGAGACATATCGTCTCCACAACAATCACATAGTTTGCTATCGACCTACATCAACAATGTCATGATACAAACAGAGTCATCTGGGCCATTCTTCCACTCACATCTATGAGATCTGGAAGAGAATCTGCCCTCAAAAAGTTAAACATTAGCCATGGGTTGTCTGAACTATTCTTCCCAAGCATAGAAGAATAATCGTCCCTGATTGTGGAACATGGACCATTCAAGCTAACTGGGCCATTATTCCGACACGATTCACAGTGCAACCTGGAGAGAATGAGTCTTCCCTAGGGAATGACTATCTAGACTATTTCCTATGGAAATGACTGTCCTGCACCAACCTCCTACATCGAACCATTCTTCGAAACTGCTCACAATTGTGAACTTCGAAAGAATGACTTCCTAGAGAGGCAGACCATTCTACTTGACCACTTCTTAGAGTGACTGCCAAGGAGAATGACTGTCCTAGACCATTCCCCCACACTGGCCATAAGGGGAATCGTTATCTATGGTACATCATCAATCTGTCGAACCATTTTCTTTACAAAGATGAATGTCAGTTATGGACCATTTTTCGAACTGAAAAATGACTGTCCATAAAAAATCTTGGACCACTTTCTGTACTGGAAAGTGACTGCCCAACCTGGACCATTTTACAAACTGGAAAATGACTACCCATATATCAATAACATATCAGTGCTCCCTCCCAACCTGGGGACCCATCTCTTCCCTTTCAACTAAGGGAGTTATCTCCACGAGCCCCATTTTGTCCCTTAAGTACACAAAATTTATTCTAGACACGGGCTTTGTCAAAATATCTGCTACCTACTCATTTGTGGAGATATACTGGAGTTTAACTTCTCCTTCCTGGACTTTATAATGAATAAAGTAGTATTTTATCTCAATATGTTTCGACCTGTCATGAAACACTGGATGTTTTGATAGCTTCATACAACTTTTATTGTCACATTATATTACGGTCGAATCTGGTACCTGATCAAATAGTCTAGAATTCAGCTTCCTCAGCCATATTGCTTCGGTACATGCTTCACATGCTGCGAATATTCTGCTTCTACAGTGCTGAGTGCGACATACTTCTATTTCCTGCTGGTCCATGATATCATAGCAAAGCCCAAGCTGAAACACATCCCTGAAGTACTCCTTCTGTCTTCTGCACTCCCTGCCCAATCTGAATATGTGAATCCATGAGGCCGTATATCACTGGTTGATGTGTATCTTAAACCATAGTTTATCTTCCCACGAAGATATCTTAGAACATGCTTTGCATCTATCCAATGCTCATGTCTGGGTTCCACCTGAAACTGGCTTAAAGTGTTTATAGAAAAGCAAATATCTGGTCGAGTATTCACTAGATACATCAACGACCCAATAAATTGTCGATATAGGGACATATATTCTTGATTAGAATCCGAGTTTCTTACTTTTCTTATATCTTTGGTCATAGGAGTGGCCATGGGTTTACAATCCATCATTCCAAATTTCTGAAGGATCTTCATTGCATACTTTCCTTGTCCAAGGAAGATTTCACTACGCTTATTCCATACTTCTAGTCCCAAGTAATAATGCATGAGACCAAGATCTTTCCTATCGAACTCAGAAGCTAACTCCTTCTTACACTAGGTGATGAGAGACTCTGCACATGTCAAGAATAAATCATCGACATATAACAGTATAATCACAGGTGCATTGTTCACAACCTTGTACTAGATATTTGGATGTGCATGACTCTTAGAGAAACCAAGTCTTACTAAGTAACTGTCATTGATAGCATACCAAGCTCTTGGAGTTTTCTTGAGTCCATACATGGCTTTGTTTAATCTGCAAACATGAGTGTCTCAAGGATGCACCTCAAAACCTTGAGGTTGTTCAATGTACACTTCTTCTTCAATTGCTCCATTGAGAAAAATTGTCTTTACATCCATCTGATGTAAACTCCATCCCATGGAAGCAACGAGGGACATAATGCCTCTAATAGAAGTATATCTGAAAACATGAGCAAAGGTTTCATCATAATCTTCTCCCTCCTTCTGGGAGAATCCTCTAGGCACAAACCTTGCCTTGTATTTATCTATGCTTCCATCTAATGCATGTTTGATCTTATACATCCATTTTGAAGTTACCATTGATTTTTCCTTGGGTCTAGGCACAATTTCCGACACATCATTTTTCATGATAGACTGGTATTCTTCTGTCATGGCTTCTTTCCAATGTTTCTTCTGAACTGCTTCTTTCCAATGTTTCTTCTGAACTGCTTCTTCAAATGTGGTGGGTTCTTCATTTATAAGTTTTGTCATAAATGTTTCATAGCTGGATAATCTTTTGGGATTCTTGCTTTCTCTGAAAGTGCCACTTGGAGCTTTGAGTCTTTTTGCTTCTTGTAGAGTGGCTTCAAGCCAAGCTAGACGTTTTCTAGTCTTGGGTACATAAACTGAGTCAATAGGTCCACATGGTTGCACTGGTTGATCAAGTTGTTTTGGTTCTTTATTTTGACTTTCTGGAGAACATGTGCTTTCTTCTTTAGGCTCTTTGTATTCCTCTTCCATGGAGTCTTCTATAGATATATTGAAAGCAATATTTTCATTGAAAGTTACGTCTCTTTTGACTTCAATCTTATGATGTTCTCGATTATAGATTTTGTAGGCTTTGGAGGATTCACTATATCCAACAAATATGCCTTTCCTTCCTGAGGGTTCCAGTTTCTTCCTTTTATCTTTGGGAACATGAATGTAAACAAGACAACCAAAGATTCTTAAGTGTTCCACATTGGGTTTCTTTCCTGAGAAGCCTTCTTCTGGAGTCATATCCTTCAATATGTCGTGGGGACTTCTGTTCTGAACATATATTGTTGTCATGGTTGCTTCTCCCCATAGGTACATGGATAAACTGTTATCATTCATTAGTGCCTTCACAATTTCTTCAATGGATCTATTATTCCTTTCTCCTACACCATTTTGTTGAGGATTATGAGGGATGATTAGATCCCTCCTAATCCCTGTTGATTTACAAAAGGCAACAAATTCCTTGGATCTGTATTCTCCTCCATTATCTTTTCTCAAAGTCTTGATTTTCTTGTTTGTGAGATTTTCTATTTTTGCCTTGAATTCCTGAAACTCGTTGAATACTTCATCCTTTGTCTTCAAGAGATACAACCAAGTCTTTCTTGAGTAGTCATCTATGAAGGTTGCGTAATAAACATAACCTCCTAGATATTTGATTGGCATTGGAACACAAACACCTGAGTGTATTAGATATAGGATTTCCTTATATCTATTATCGCTACTTGGGAATGGCTTCTTAACATTCTTACCAAGTGCACATCCTCTACAAATTCCTTCATGTACATATTGTAGTTCTGGTATTCCTACAACCATTTTCTTGAGGAAAGGTAATGCTTGATAGTTAAGATGAGCATACCTTTTCTGCCAAAGTTCATTGGGATTGACTTCATCATGTACAAGAGCTTCATCATTTCGTTCTAGTAGTCTGTATAACCTGCCTTCACTAGTTCCAATAACTCTAGCATTCTCTATGCCGGAGTCTCTAGACCAAGCTAGGACTTCACCATCTACAAAGGCTAGTCTATTTCCTTTGTCTTCTAAGCAAGAGATAGATACAAGATTATTTTCTAAACCAAGTACATATAAGACATTACTCAAATGAACATTGTTACCTGATTCCAATTTGATGGAGGCTTGACCAATTCCTTTGACTGGATAGGTGTTCTTGTCTCCAAGTTCTACTTTGTGAGATGTCTTCTTTTCATTTAGATTGGAGAGTGTGACCTGGTCTCCTGTCATATTCCTGGAAGTTCCACTATCAATTATCCACATGTCATGTTCAAGGGATCCTGCAAGAGCTGAATAATGGAGACGATCTTCTTTTTCATTCATTATTTCTGTTGACTAATAGCTAGTCAAACTTTGATTTTGACTTTTCAAATGTTGACTTTGAGCCAAAATATAAACCTTGATGTTTTTTCCTTTTGAGAGTGACAATAGGTGTGTTGGACTGAGGTGCACTAGAATATCCTTTCCTTGGGCAAAGCGTTCCATTATAATGTGTTGGGAAAAAAGTTAGGGTTTGTAGCTACACCTGCTAGAAACCCTAGTGACAGTGCTTCAGTAACTGCACCTGCTAGAAACCCTAGTGACAGTGCTTCAGTAACTGCACTTGCTAGAAACCCTAGCAACAATTCTTTCAACGAGCTTGAAAACATATGGCTTAGCTTCCTTCTAGTGATTAGACTGATTGAAGGAGGTGTGGACCCATAACTTGTTAGAATAAAAGAGATGTGCTCGTTTTCACCATAGACAATATAGAAATATTGTCACCCAACCATAGGCACAAAGGCCACCCATGAGCACCTTTAACCTTGACAGACATAATAATTCCAGAGGCAGACCCTAGAACCAATAGCCAATCGAGGTAGTGTACCTCTCTCCAAAGCTAGCGTAGCAAGCATAAATTTCAAACCATAACCAAAGACCAAGTCACTACTGCAACATTTGCAACTCTCCTCCAGTCATGTGCACCACTTGTCCTTATGTAGTCATGAGAGTGAGTGAGAAAAATGAGCTCTAGCACCCTCTATTTATACTGCTCCAACTCACCTAACTGGGCCGACTTCTTTTCCTAGAGGCTAATAACTAAATATTAATTATTCTCTTGAGACGACTTGTCTTCTAGGGTTATTATCTAACATTTTAGGGTTTCTCTTGCTTCTCAGAATATTCTAGTCTCGTCAAAGGTTACAGTTAGAGGTTAATACCTCTCGTAGCTACCATAATATCAACAATTTGATGGTGATCTAACATTTTTCCTAAGTTTGGATGATGATTTTTGATGTAATAATCCCTTGGTGGTGGTGCACCTTAAGTTGGGCTTTATGTTTTGTGGTTATCATGGAGGGGTTTTACTACGGAGAACATCTTTTATTTACATGGTACAACACTTTATTAGAGTGCACCCCTCATTGGAACATATGTTCATGGTGATTTAATATGTTGGTGATTGATTGGAGGGGGACTATGGTTATAATTGAGTTTAACCTTTGTGCAAACATATTGAGGTTGATTTAACTATTCAATGGTTAAATTAATCTAATTTATCCAGATTAGGTCAATAACATGGGTGCCCTACTTCATTGGCTTCCTTTTCAGATTTGAAGGGATTAGCTAGAGGTGGTTATGGATGATTGTTATTGGGAGGTGTGTAGCATACTTGGATGGCCACACATGTGGCACATTAAATGCATTTACTAGGCCATCTTACTATATTTGGGCATATCCTTGGAGAGTGAACTTATGGAGACACTTCTTGCTATACTTGGAGGTGTATATTTATTTATTTCATGGAGTTTTGGCATGGTCAAAACCCTAATTTTCCCTTATCTCCATGGATTTGTTTTGTTGGAGGTTTCCCACTAACTATTTTGGGGTTTGACTACTTGATCTTGCACATTCATCCATGGAGTTGGTTTCCTTATGATTTACAAATGTGGCCCTGGTTGCATGCTTCTTGTGGACCACTTTCTATTTTTGGAGGTTAGCTATGGAGGAATATTTTATTGTTATATCTCTCATGCACCTTGGAGAGTGTTCTTTTTTTAGTCCTTCTCAGGTGGATCCTTGGGCACATCCTCCTATATTGAAGAGTGTTTTATTATATTTTGCATGCATCCATTCTTGGAGAGTGAATTCTATATGGAACCATTTAACATTTGACATGATATAATACATGTTTCTGGATGGTGCATCCTTTCTTGGAGGTTATTGTTGCTTGTCGCCTTATTTTGGATGAGGGTGGTCTCTCTTGAAAAGACTATCGTTGTCCACATGTCTTGATAGCGTCAACCATGGATCGAACTACTCCAATATTTTACTATTTGTTGACTTGTCATGGAGTTAGTTAGAAAGATAATATATTTTATTTGTATGAGAGACTTAACTCACTCTACATAAAGAGGAGTTTCTCTCCATTTCATGTATAATTGGCAATTGGAGATTTAGGAATTAGAGAAGTGATAAAGTATCAAGATTAGGAATCGAAGCTTCATGGAGCTCCTTTGTACTACAATTCTTGAAGACTAATGGAAGATAAAGGTATTGATCCACTTTGATGTATGGTTTATATTTATGCTCTTCAATTTGTCGTTCATTATATTGTAGATTCTTCTTGTTGTCATTCTTTTATAAAGGCTTAGTGGTGAATTTATTCATCTGGGAATAAAGCAATTGGAGGAGGTTCTCCCTTTCACTTTATTCATTGTTTTTTATTTATGCACATGTTCTCCTTTATTCTATCAACTAAGTTGCATATTTGGAAGCATATTACAACCATAAAACAATACCTTTATAATTTGGTTGATGAGTAGCAATGTTATAGCCCTCCAAGACTAGTTTTCTACAAAACATTTCCAAAAAATAGTTAAGGTTCAAATGTATCACATTAGGCCCTTTTTACCTTAAGTACACACCTTAAAGATGAATGTATCAAATAGTTTCTTCATCTACTAATTGGTGGAAGATGGTAAACAAGCATCTTCTACCACATGACCTACTTCAAAGTAGTTGTTTGTGACACACCAGTTCTCTCATTTATCTAATGTCTTATGACTCCATTAGCCCATGACCGATAAGCACTGGTTTCCTTCCATCTCTTTTCATTCTTTGTTTTTGTCCTTCATTTTCTTATCTTGTCGTTATCCCATTTCCATTTCCATCCTATTTCATATACTATAACTACCACCCATTTTGTTTAGGATAACTCTTCATTAAATCACCTTGTGCCCCTATTCTATAGCCTAGCAATCCTACCTTTTAAGGAAGCCCCTCTTGAGTTGGAGAAGAGCTAACCTAAAGAGAGAGGAACAACTACTGAGGTGACAGTGGGTAGACTTCGTGAGTTGTACAAACTAGCTCTTTGATGATTGGGACTTTACATCATGTTGGGGGTGCTATATTTTGTTGTAACACCTAGCATTGCAAGAGGAGGACACTATTGAATCAAAATGGGAGGCAAAGTATACTATAAAAAAAGATCGTTATATAAAATGCACAACTTTTATTACAAGTTGTGCATACCACAAGGAGACAACAGGGTATGACTATTGAGAGAACCCTACACCTTGAGGGTAGATTGGCCATTTTGGGGTTAGAAAAATTGTTGCAAACTTGCAAAGGTCTATGTATTGGCAAAAAATGCAAGTAGACGTTTCAAAGTTTATTTGAGAATGTACAGCGCAAGCAAACCAAGTAATCAAAAATTGAGACTGTGTGTTCCATTACCAGTTCCTAGTCGTCCTTGGGAGAGTATCTCTATAAACTTCTCAAGCGATTTACCAAAGACTAGGCAAGGTAATAGCTATCTTTCTGTCGCTATAGATTGATTAAGTAAAATGTGCATACTCATTCCTAGCAAGAAGACCATTACATGGCAAGAAGCAGTGCTCAAAGTAAAATGTGCATACTCATTCCTAGCAAGAAGACCATTACATGGCAAGAAGCAGTGCTCAAAGTTTTTTTATCATGTATGGGCACATTCTCGATGATGAAATCCATAATATCATATCAAAATGTATTCATGGTTAATGTACAAAATCTGAAATTGTTGGAGCCCATACATGCATATGTATTCAGTGGTTAATGTACAAAATCTGAAATTGTTGGAGCTCTCCTTCTTGGATGAGGAGGTTGATAAGGAACAGATGCTACCCTTAGTATAGGACTTGGCTCCAGACTCGGAAACAGAAGTTACAGAGGACGTAGTTGCACAGAGAAAAACCAGGCGAACCTACTGAGATGCTAGGAGTCGACACAAATACATCAATCCCCATAGAAGACAAGTATAGCAAGGCGAAGTGGTATACGCTAGCACAGGTAGAAGAGAAATTCCCTCCTCACCTATTACAAAAATAAAATCTGCTTTAAGGACCAACGCCCCCCCGAAATGGCGGGGGTCTGATTCGTAAGGATCTTTGTAAATTACTCTATTTACCTTTTGTTTTTCTATTTGGCTTAGAAGTCCGTGTTTTACTGTAGGACGAAAAAATACTTCAATAAAAATCATCTTCAAAGCTTACATTTAGGGGAAAGGGAGAGGCTTTGTGAAATGGAAAATAAAAGCAGTTGGAAACTAGAGGAAGGGAGACAATAGCACAAAGATTTTCTGACTGTAAGGCCGAAATAGCAGAAGGAAGTATGCTATAATCTGCACCTGTGCACAGAGAAATACGCCAGTTTTGTCCCACTGTAAGCCTGTAACAGAAGATTGTAAGACGTAATCTGCTGTCAGCATTTACTCAGAGATTATATTATTGGGTGCTGTGGAGTTTTTAAACCCAAGAGGGTTTTCTCCTCATAAATTTTCATGTACGAGTATATGCTGAGTTTCTGTACTCTGTTTCATCTCTGTTAGTATGTCGAGGTTGTTGGTTGCAGTTCATCAATGCCGACCTGTTGCAGAATGTTTCTCTTATTGATACGTACTCAGAAATCTGAACTTTATGCTCTGTATTTTTTGGTTCTTGGTCTTGCCAATTCCACATTACTCCTTTGAATGATTGTGTTTTTTTTTTAATATAGAGAAATTGGTAATTTAATAGGGATTATTTATGCTAGGCCTAGGTTCAAATCTAGCGTGCTGTCATTATAACATTCAGGTTAGTGCCTAGCAGACTTATAACTTAGCAGGTTCAAATCTAGCTGGCTGTCATTATAACATTTAGGTTAGGTTACTTATGGCTTAGAGGGTTCAAATCTAGTTGGCTGTTATTATAACATTTAGGCTAGTGCCTAGCAGACTTAGACTTATGACTTAGCAAGAGTTGAAACCTCCTGAAATCCATCGAGGTGGCTTCTACTCTTTTATCACAAGCATGTCCACTTTGTAAGAATTGAACCTGGGTGGAATGTCCACTTTGTAAGAATTGAACCTGGGTGGAAAGGATAACAAACATGCTACCCAATAACCCAAAAGCTAAAAACCCTGAACACTCTTTTGACTTCTACTCTTTTAACCTTATCACAAGGCGTCAACATATCCACTTTGTAAGAATTGAACCTGGGTGAAAAGGATAACAAACATGCTACCCAACAAACATGCTACCCAACCACCCAAGCTAATACCCAACCACCCAAGCTAATAACCTTGGCCACTCCTTTCCACCCAAGCTAAAATCCCTGGACACTCCTTTGAATGCTTGTTACATTCTGAATGCTTGTTACATTCAGGAATGCTTGTTACATTCAAAACGAAGAAAACCCAAGCTAAAAACCCTGGACACTCCTTTCCACCCAAGCTAAAAACCCTGGACACTCCTTTGAATGCTTGTTACATTCAAAACGAAGGAATATTGCAAGACATATCGTTTTCTGTTCTCGGCCACCATCCTTATTATCATTTTTTAATTTCAGATCAGTGTTTGAGAGTTTTACCCTTATCTCAAGTGCAAGACAAAAGTCCCAAGGGAGACGTTGGGCTAAATTCAACTAAGCTTAATCCAAAATATTGACAAGATACCTCTTCGACCATGACCAGTAATGGAAATGTTCTTCAATTGATTTCACAACAATTTATGAGTTGTAATACATTGGTTTGTAAGATCTTTAAGCCTGAAAGCATAAGAGTTGGGAGTGTTTTTCCACGTATTGTGTAATGATATTTATGTGTAGAACGGATGTATTATATTTGAATGCAGTGTTTTTCCACGTTTTCTGTAATGATATTTATGTGTAGAATGGGTGTATTATATTTGAATGTATGTACATTTCCTTTTATGAGGTTAAGAAACTTGGTATGTAATCTGGTGAGAGTCAACCATGTTGATAATACGTTGGTTATTTTGGGCGATTCATTCCACTACAGAATGTTGGCACATAAAGATTTTGAACTGTCATTATTCTATATTCGCTAATGACATTGTCTAAAAACACGTTTTTTCTACTATGCAGGATTCTGGTAAAACACTTTCCCAGTTATTTTGGGAGATTCATTCCACTACATGATCTTGGCACACAAAGATTTCAACCTGAATTGTCATTATTCTATAATCCCTCATTCCCCAAAAAACATGTTTTTAAGTATGCAGGATTATGCTAAACACTTTCCCATTAAAAGGGTTGATAGAAAAAGATCAAACATTCATTTATTGTACAAATATCTTTGATATTTTAAAGTAGATGATTCCAATAACATCACAAGGTCAAAATACTACGAAATTTTGGGGCACATTATCAAATTTAATTTCAGGGTCTTTCAGAAGGTTAAGGTCAACTTCAAAGTGTGGGTCCTAATAAAACTGTTTGTTGGAGAATGGTTGCTCCATGTTTAAATTTTGAAAGATTATTTTCACATATTTATAAATACTTAATTTTTAAACCAAAATCCATAAAATCATCAAATATCATTGTTTCGTACACATAAAATTATGAAGCTATATATATTTATTAGCCTTTGGCATCAATCTCAATTGTATTTTTGTAAAACTCTATATAATTCTGATAAAAAATAATACAAGATTATAGTATGAATCTTAAAATATCATTTAGGGAAAGATACAAACAAAAACAGTAGCAGATGCATTAATTCTGTTTACACGACGAGATGGAGATTTGCATGGCACCAAGCTCCAAACAAAAGGATATCCATTCTTAATATGCTGTCCTGGTGAGAATATAGATGGCATATATTATTCCTGGCAAGTACCCCAGTACAGTCAGCAGCAGACATATCCAGAATTCAGCCTGATACAATACAATACAACAACAAACTCATCAGTTATAATTAATAATGATGAATACAACATTTATGCAGGAATAAAAAACTTAAAATGGAGATTGAAGGATTGTCAGGTCCTCACTCGGCACTCGTATCTGAGAAAGACTCCCAAAGGAGGCAGAAGTATGGCCAACAAGATGTCTACGAAGGTTGCAGTGCCGTGCCTCATGATGATGATGATATAAACTTAATACTGTGAATCTTATTATTTAGATCACAAAAATAATATGCCCAAACAACCCACAGAACCAATTTCCCAATCTAATTCTTAATGGTGAAAGATCTCCACAGGTTCCTCTACTTAAATGCGATTCACAACCGACTCTCAAGTGCAGAAGCCCCGTCACGAGGCACGTGTCGTTTGCTTGCAGCTGACTGGAAAGAAATAGACGATGGCATATGTTCTTTGCGTGCAGCTGAGGTTTACTTTAAAAAGATTTAGAATATTTATCGTGTCACCATGGTGGATACATTGAAACCCAGCGGTATTAGGTCGTCCACCATTAAAAACTGGGAGCACGGCTTTCTGAAGATTTCGACTGCACCAACAATATCTTTCATCTATGGCGGTCCACGGAATTCCAGAGTAAACGTGGCGTTCTATAAATCAAAGCCGTTATTGTTTATGTTTACAAATAAAACTGTAGCATGTGGGGAGCAATCAAATAAAGCTTCCTTTCGCAATCTTCTCATTTCTTTTGAGCGTTAAGTCGGTCGATTCTCCAAATATCTTGAACTCATTGGTGGTCGCTGGAGTAGCGCGGCCGATGACAGGTTGCACTGAATCAAATGATGGAGATTTATTTACCATCAACAATGCAACACCTATTAAGTTGTAAGTAATTATGCCCACGGCATCTATACTCTAAGACTTGTCTTAGTTTAAATATTCTAAGATTTATTGAGAAGTTGGGAGCGATTATTGTAAAACTTCACAGGAAAAGGGTCGAATACAAAAATCAGATAGAAAAACAATCTGTCTCATAGACTATTTTTGACCTCAGTAATTATTTCTGTGAAATATTTTAGGGATTTTTCATCATATTAAATTTATTTTTACATTCAAAACTAGATTTTAAACAACAAAAAATAATAATTTCATACAAATTTATATAAAAACATTCCAATAAAAAAAACCAATTAAACTATACCCTGCAACTTTCTTGACAATCTGTTGAAGGACTTCGCAAAATCTTATCACCTAATCTCTTGAAGGAAGGAATTTTTTTAAGTCATGGCACATTCCAAAACTTTTGTCGTTCAACCTTGTCGTCCATACTCCATACCATTACAACTGGTTATGGAAATAGCCAATGACCTGTCCGTCTTCAACGTGTTGTTGTCCACCGCCTATCCCATCTCCATTTCCTCTTCCTCTTAATCCTCCACCGCCACTAATTCGTCCTCCTGACCTCATCTGCGTTCGATGAAGTTGTCTCTATGCTTTATAGATGAGATGGTGCGATGAAGCCAAAGTAATTGTAATGGCATCAAACAAGAGTATAATTTTAAGGATACATGTACAATATTGTTAATTGTTAAATTTATCATTACATGTTTTTATTCTTGTTAAAACTTTCTATCATTTTAATATATATATATATTTGAAATGTGTAATTACAAATACAAGATTTTTTTTATGTTTGAATTGATTGAGGTTATAATTTTTAAGTAGAAATATTGGTGATCAAGCTAATGTAGATAGAGTAGATGGAGATGAAGTTGATGCTATGGAGGAAAATGATAAGAATATAATTGTGAATGATGGGATAAATAAATTGATCTATGACATATTTGTTCTAGTGGATGAGGACACACCCATGAATGATAACTTTGATGATATTCGTTGAGTATCTATTATTGACAAGGCATGCAAGCCACTATATGAAGTCTCAAAGACAAGTCTTATATTTCCTATTTTATTGTTGGTGAACTTAAAGATATTGAACAATGTATCAAACATCCATCTCACACAAATATTAAGGTATGCAATATAACTCTTCATATATGAATGAGCACCTAAGGTTTTTATATGACACTTGATCTTGGACGATATAGTTTCCCAACCTCATGAACAAGCTACGGTGATAACCTTCCCCTTAGGGCTTTGATGAGACCTTCAGGTAGTGATTCTATAGCGGGGGATGCACATTACATAATTGATTTTCCACCCTTTTGATGCTCCAGTATATCGATCCAACAAGGACCTTCTTGCGCATTCTCTTCTAGAAATTATGTCCTAAGTTACTATTTTTGGAGAGGGGCGCTTTGGCTAAACGAGTCTTATTTCATGATGCTAGCTCCCTACACTTTCCATATGGTTGGTGTCCATTATAGTCGAGTTTGTGCCTACTCAACCCTTCTCTTACCTTTAACCTAACGGGGTTGGGACTCTGACCTTGAAGCATCCATGCCAGAGCGAAGTCACCCAACCCTTACATACACATTTGACCCTCCTTTGTATGTTAAGGTAGGGTTATCCCCAACCAAGACCTTCACACACATTCTCATATATAGATAAAATAAATCCTTTCATATGTTTTTTTTTTTTTTACAAGGTCGCCTTCCTTTGCTAGCTCCCTAAACACTTATCCCCTGTATGTTGCCCAGACTAGCAGGGTTTGGACTCTGACCTTGGCACTTTGATGTCGGGAGGCAACATAACCTTACTTAGACATTTTTCCAACCTTAGGGAGCTCTGGTATATTGCCACAAGAACTTCGTGTGCATTCTATTATATACATAATGGCCTCTAAGACGCTTTGGCTCTGTACGCCTTCCTTGGATTGGATGGTTAATCCCTTCGGGTATAGGGATTGATATACTTTCTTTATATATTTTATCCAGGAAAATAGATAAAGGTAGATTCCAAACAACCCCTTATCGTGCATCCTGTTATAGAAATTAGAGCTTTTCACATGCTTTTTCTCCACGAGTCTTCTCCTGAGGGAGATGGTTTTTACCTAACCCCTCGTACCGAAAGAGTAGTGGGATGGTTAATTTCTCCCTGTACCATATTGTTTCAGGTTGTAGATCATTGTAGTGTTGGAAACCATACCATAAGAGTAGGATTCCAATCCCTTTGTTGGTTGTTGTCCATTGGGATAAACCTAACCCTGTATGATTACCCTATCTCACCTAAGCCCGAGATTCAACCTATACGAGTCTGAGTCTCACCCAAGGACGAGATCAATACATGTACGAGTCTTTTCTCACCTCATACAAGCTTAGTTTCTAGCTCCTTTATCCATTTAAGAGTCTTTATACCACCTAATACAGGTATCTATAGTTCAAAGCTATTTAAGAGAACGTATCTATAGGTGTCGTCTCCTTAAGATAAATTACCATATAGGTGTCGGTTGCATTATAGCTCATACGATATTGGGGCCCAGAATTCTTGTACAACCATAAATAGGTTATACTAAATGAAAACAAGTTTATATAGTCTTGACTTAGGATACATTCTTATATTAATGCTAGGATCCAAACACCTCGAGACAGATCCATGCATAGGTAAGGAAGAAAGGAAATGGGTTAGACAATAATAGGTATTTGACCACCTCATGCAAGTATAGGTGTCGGCTCCTTAACAACTACCTCTACATTTGGTGCCAGCTCCTTAGCTCCTTGTACGATACTTATGTTCCAATTAATAGGCATAGAACCCGTACGAGAATACTTAGTTGTCGAATACATAGCTTGCTTCCTGTACTATAGATAGAGGTTTTGGTTGGGTAACATAAACTAGTACGAACAGGAGTTCTAGGATGGGATTCACCTGATCTTGTACGATTAGTTCTTGCCGGCTCATGTACCTCTAATTGTCGGCTCATTATAGCTCCCAATAACACGACTATGTAAGAGTTACCTGTAAAACATGATTAGATAAATAAACAAACCTGGAGCTCCTACACATGGATGCTCGCATAGATAAAGATAAAGAGAGAATATCCCAATGATACTAGCTTAGCCAAACACCTTGAACTCTCAAACCGGGTTGTTAGCCAAATTCCTAGGGATGCTATACAGTCTTTATCCTTACCTATGCTAATACACTACACAGTAGTCGGGATAAACTGGGTTAGGTGTCAACTCATAATAGCTACTGTACATATTGCTATTGGTGTCGGCTTAGAACTACCTATACTACATTTATTAGTTCTCCTTATGCTTGGTTAACCCCACGAAGTGAGGGATACTAGTTTTTATCTAATCGAAGGGAGTGATGTTGCCAAACGAAGTGAGCGATTACAAGTGGTTTATGCCGAACGAAGTGAGGTATTTACTATGACCGAACCAGACCTCATGTTAGCTAACTGGATGTGTTGGTCAAACTATACACTAGGATGATGGGTTGATCATCTTTAAATCAGTCCTCGTGCTGCTCATGGGCTGGTAAACCTCCTAAGCGTTGGGCTGGTAAGCATCCATACCTCATGCTAGTTGGTGGGGTGGTGATCCGAATTATTTTCGGCACGAAATGAGAACGAAGTTATAATAAAGAAATGTACATAGATGTATCATATATCCAATAACATAACATAAATATATCAGAGATGCAACCATAAACACAGAGATACAGTAATACACAATTGCTACTAATGAGTGAAAATGTACAAAGACTGTAAAAAAATAGAGTGAAAGACTCGCTAGAATGGTGGAAGCTTATATCTCAGAAGAGATGTGACTGCTACTCACATTCACAAGAAGATGATTTACAATGAGGCTCTAAAGACATTTTTTAACATGAAGAGAAACAAAAACCCTAACCTCGGAAGGTGAAAAGCCAATAGTTTTGTGGACCCCGTTTTGGGTAGTTTGGTGTATCAACTTCTCAGGGGCGTAGCTTTTGCATACGACCTCCATTTTAGACGCACGATAGCCCGTTGGAAAGGTCTATTCGAGGACTACACATGTTGTCGCTAGACCATAGTTTGACTATGGCGAGCCCTAAAAAGGTTGTTTAGGACCTCAAAACGGTCCTAGAAGTTTGGGACCCAAAAATTAGGAATAAAACTGCCAAAATGAGCAAGTTGGAATAGGTGGGTGGACACCGATATCCACCTGGATCAATCCTCCTTCCTTAGGAAACAATGGTATCCATTGCGTTGATTTCTTGGGGGAGAGGGGAAGGCAATTGTTGTAACTGAATCTTGGTGCGTTGCTTGCCTTGTTGGAGATGTCACGTTGCTTGGTTTGTGGAAGGCTGTCACGAACTTGTTGCTGGAGGGGTTGAATTTGTTTGCAGAATGAATATTTGTGCTTTGCTGCAATATTGTAGACCTTATTTTGTTGGATAAAAGGTGCTTGGGCCGAGGCTGTCATGGTTGTATTGTCCCTCTGTTCACTTTTTGAACATCTTGTGAAGAAGCTAAATTTTGTAGTATGAGATACTTCCTTGCGACACTGTTTAGGTGGGACAATAGTCAGAATTAACTTTGGTATCTTATAGAGATGATCTCCTAGAGTAATAATGACATGACGGGGTTGAGACTCATAAATAGCATGGAACTTCCACATATATGGCTGGCCCAAGAGAACATCACAGACATCCAGCGTGGCAACATCACATAATACCTCATCCTTGAAGGGATGGATGTCGTATGATAATCGACATTGCCAACTGACACGAAGCTCTCGTCCCTGGTGAAGCCACCTGATGTTGTATGGTTGTGGGTGTGTTGTTGTCAACAATCCCAACTATTTGACGACCTCTGCTGAGATGAGGTTCTTCTGGCTTCCGCTATCAACAATAAAATGCAGCAGGGTCCCCTTCACCCACATCTTTGAATGAAAAAGGTGCTCCCCCTCTCCAGGATTTTTTGGTTCTCCTGGTTGAATTGTTGCGGTTGCGACAAAAAAAAATGGGGTCTGCGTCGATGATTTGTCTCTACCAATATTTTATGAATCAAATTCTGAATCAAGGTTCGGCTCCTTGTCTTTGATCTCGACCACCAATGATTGTTTTGAGCGACATTCATTAGTGTTGTGCCACAGGCTTTTGTGGAAATCACACCACTTTCCATTGTCCTTCTTCGTCTTCCCATGACCCTTCTTTTCCTGTGGCTTGGACTGGTTTTCGGGAGGTTTTTTGTTAGGGTTGTCTTTATCATACTTTTGTTGTTGTGGATTTGCAGACCCGAACTCCCGCTTGTTCTGGTGCTTAAATTTCTATTCAATTTTGACAACATATTGATAGGAAACTCCTAGTGATTAGATGTCTAGGAAATCCATTTCGGTTTGGATGTACCTATGCCAAGCCTCGCTGTATTTCAGAACCAGATGTCATTTAGAGTCTTTGATACCCAACTTGGTGCGCAAGGTATGGAAATTGTTTGTGAACTCCGACACTGTTTGGCCCCTCTCTTGCCGCATTGTGGTCCATCTCGTGTACTAGTCTTCATAGTTTCCAACGAGGTAATATTGTTCATTGACCACATCCACAAAAAAATCCCAAGTGGGCTCGACCCCATATATTCCAGACTCCTTTGTGGAACTTTTCTCCTAGTTAGTTTCCCACCAATGTTTGACATGGGGGAGAGCCTTAAGGAGTGCGAACGTGATCTTTTCCCTGTCAGAAAAATGGTGAACAAAGAAATAACCTTCTAACATATTTAACCATTTGTCTAGGGCATCCACATCTATTTGACCTTCAAATATGGGAATATCAAAATTACCCTGTACCTTGAAAGGAGAGGTTCTTCCAAGGTGGTTGTTTGATGAAGATGTGTCTGCTGCTATCGGCAAGTGTTGAAGGATATGGGCAAAATTCTCCATCATTTCGTCCCTCTGTCACGTGAGAGATTTCTCAAGCAACAAATTTATAGAATCTTCTTCTTCATTTTTTTTCTTTTCTTCTGCCATGGAGGGTTTCTTGGGCATGCGAAAGCGATTGTCCTCAACATAGAAAAGCTCGAGACCCAACTTGCTATACTCATATCTTTTCGGGGACATGCAATTACAAACTATCAAGAGCAACCTTCTTTGGTATCACTGATTCGGATTATTTTCGACACGAAATGAGAGTGGAGATATAATAAAGAAATGTACAGAGATGTATCAGAGATCCAACAATATAACATAAATATATACAGAGATGCAACCATAAACACATAGATACAATAATACACAATTGTTATTAATGAGTGAAAATATACAAAGACTGTCAAAGTACAGAGTGAAAGACTCGCTAGAATGGTGCAAACTTATCTTTGAGAAGAGATGTGACCGCTACTCGCATTCACAAGAAGATGATTTACAATGAATCTCTAAAGGCCTTTTTTAACATAAAGAGAAGCAAAAACCCTAACCCCGGAAGGTGAAAAGCCAACAATTTTGTGGACCTCATTTTGGGTAGTTTGGTGTATCAACTTCCCAGGGGCATAAATTTTGCATACGACCTCTGTTTTAAGCACACGACAGCCCGTTGGAAAGGTCTATCCGATGACTACACATGTTGCCATCAAGCTTCATTTTAGTCTATAGTTTGATTGTGGCAAGCCCTAAAAATGTTGTTTAGTGCCTTGAAACGACCTCAGAAGTTTGGGACCCGAAAACTAGTATTAAAACTTCCAAACTGAAACTACCAAAATGAGGCAGTTGGAATAGGTGGGTGGCCACCGATATCCACCTGGATTAGGTGGTCATCGTCTCGACCTCGTACTAGTTGAGTTGTTGAGCTATTCATCATCTCAAGCTATTCTGATGGGTTAATCTACCTCACCTACAAGCAAGCATACCTACCCTACCTCTTGACTGATTAGACTAAATCAGAGGTGGTCATCTTCATCACTATGGTTTGGTTATCCTCACCAACTAGTTCGCTGGGAAACCTCCTAAGATAGTGGGCTGGGAAACCTCCTACTACTATTACCTTGGACTAATACTATCACTGGGAAGAACCTATCCATGCAAACCATTGAGCACTGACCCAAGAAAGTAGCACAACTGAACCTATTGCTCGCTAACCATACTCGTGTGAAGTTGAACCTTGTCTACCCATCAATTGTCCAATTAAACCTGGTCTAACCAAAGTCACCCACCTACCTCTTCTCTCATACCCATTGCTCGCTAACTACTCCTACCAATAAATATTGGGTGAATCTTATAAAACACTAGGTGAATCTAGTGACTGCTATACTAATATCACGGTTAACCTATATCTGTAAACTACTAGACGAGGTATACTACTATCCAGGAAGGAGAAGTTCCACCTTGGCTATAGGTGAATCAATCTATAAGGTAGTAAGAACTACTTGGAAGCTGTGGATATTGATTTTTCCAAGGGATATTTATCAAGGATAGGGATGGGATTGTATACATATTTTTTTCCTTTCAATTTCTCATTCCATTCGAAAATTACTCAAAAAATCTCATTAGTGCTAAAGGAATCATAATATCTTTCCCTCAAAGAGTGATTGAGGCCCCAATTTACTATATGTCCTCGTTTAATGGGGGCACTAAGCCAACCTTCCCAATGTGATTGAACCAAACACTATTGCTTGGAGTCAATGGCTTGAACAAAACATGGGAGCTTACAAACCATGGCTTGGATCAATAACCACAAACCAAGATACTTCACGAAGGCAGAGGATGTGCATTACATACATGTTTTTCCACCTGATCTGGTATATATCTATTCTATATAAGTCAATGAGATCACGTGCTGAGAATCAGGTCCACTACTAGGTAGTTTGCATACCCTTCCTTCCCATATTGATAGTTGTACCTGTATTGATAGTAGTATACCACTAATGGTTCAGGGAATAGGGAGTTTGTGTACCCTTCCTTCATGTACTGATAGTTGTACCCATACTCTAGTATACCACTAATTCTTAGAGCGATTGGTTCGGGGGAATAAACCTACCCCTAAGCACTAGCTTTCACCGTTCGATATCAAGCATCGATCAAGTAGGGAAGACAAAGTCTGAAGGGAGGGTATTTCAGGAAATTCTAGCACACAATGTTGTGGTTGAATGCTCTAGGTTGTTTTTTACAATAATGATTTTATCATAACATTTCATTTTTCTCATTTGTTATATAATTTCTTATATATACAAGGTAATAAATGTGTACATTTTCAAATCATTAGGTAAGTATTGAATTAAAGATGTGGATATGTATATTGAACCTCTTATTGATAAACTTTTAAAGTTGTGTGCTAGCATCACTATGTATGACATATCCAAATTAGTAGGGAAAAACCAATTTCAATTCCACAAAATGCTTACATAAAAAATTCATGATGCCCTAGGGTTAACGCATTTTTTGGTATGTAAATACTAACACTTTAACAATACCATTAGACAAAATTTGAGGTCTAAAATGGGCCTCCTAAGGAAAACAATAAAACAATAATTAAAATAACAATTATTAATTTTCAAAAGGAAAGAAAGAAAACTATTTTTTTATTATTGTATTTTCAACTTATCTTTAAACATATTTTTTTCATGTACTTCCAATTTATCTCATTATGGGTCTCTCAAAAGTATGCAGAGTGGGTACTTGTTCGATGCAAGATTTAATTTCTCATGCATGAGTGTCTACACTTTCGTATAAAGAGATAAGTCGAAAATACAATTAAAAAGACACCTTGTTACTCATAATTGGGGTGATCATCTTCTACTATTCGGGTTTAGCCGATAGGGAGTTCCATTACCTCGTGTCTCACTAAAGCATGGGTATTTAGTGGTTCCTGAACCCATCGAGTATAGTAGTTCTCAAACGAGTAGGAGTTATCCTAAGGATGGGATCACTTGAAACTATACGAGTAGGAGTTATACTAAGGCTGGGATAAACCTTACCCTTTGTATGATTAGTAGGGCTCTCCTAAGGATGGATGGGATACTACTTGACCCTATATGAGTTTGAGAACCTAAGGCTGCTATATGACACTTGATCCTAGATGATATAGTTTCCCAACCTCGTGAATGAGCTATGGGGATAACCTTCCCCTTAGGGATTTGATGAGACCTTCAGGTAGTGATTCCCCAGCAGAGGATGCACATTACATACTTGATTTTCCACCCTTTTGATGCTCTAGTATATCAATATAACCATGATCTTCTCGTGCATTCTCTTTTAGAAATTATGGCCTAAGTTACTATTTGTGGAGAGGGGTGCTTTGGCTAAACGAGTCTTATTTCATGATGCCAACTCCCTACACTGAGTTTGCGCTTACTCAACCCTTCTCTTGCCCTTCTTCTAACAGGGTTGGGACTCTGACCTTGAAGCATCCATGTCAGAGTGAAGTCACCCAACCCTTACATACACATTTGATCCTCCTTTGTATGCTAAGGTAGGGTTATCCCCAACCATGACCTTCATACACATGCTCATATATAGATACAATAAAGCCTTTCATATGCTTTTATTTTTTTGAGGTTGCCTTCCTTTGCTAGCTCTCTAAACACTTATCCCCTGTATGTTTCCCAGACTAGCAGGGTTTGGACTCTGACCTTGGCACTTTAATGTCGGGAGGCAGGAAAACCTTACTTAGACATTTTTCCACCCTTAGGGAGCTCTAGTATATTGCCACAGGAACTTCGTGTGCATTCTATTATATACATAATGGCCTCTAAGACGCTTTGTCTCTATACGCCTTCCTTGGATTGGATGGTTAATCCCTTCGGGTATAGGGATTGTTATACTTTCTTTATAGATTTTATCCAGGAAAATAGATAAAGGTAGACTCCAAGAAACCCCTTATCATGCATTCTGTTATAGAAATTAGAGCCATTCATATGGTCTTTCTCCACAAGTCTTCTCCTAAGGGAGGTGGTTTTTACCTAACCCCCCATACCAAAAGAGTCGTGGGCTGGTTAATTTCTCCCTATACCATATTGTTTCATGTTGTAGAGCATTGTAGTGTTGGAACCCATACCATAAGAGTAGGATTCCAATCCCTTTACAGGTTGTTGTCCGTCGGGATAAACCTAACCCTGTACGATTACCATGTCTCACCTAAGCCCAAGATTCAACCTATATGAGTCTGAGTCTCACCTAAGGACGAGATCAATACTTGTACGAGTCTTTGTCTCACCTCATACAAGCTTAGTTTGTAGCTCCTTTATTCATTTAAGAGTCTTTCTACCACCTAATACAAGTATCTATAGTTCCCAGCTATTTAAGAGAACATATCTATAGGTGTCGGTTCCTTAAGATAAAGTACCATATAGGTGTCGGTTGCATTATAGATAATATGATATTGGGGCCCATAATCCTTGTACAACTAGGTTATACTAAATGAAAACAAGTTTATATAGTCTTGACTTAGGATGCATTCTTATATTAATGTTAGGATCCAAACATCTCGAGAGAGATCCATGGATAGGTAAGGAAGAAAGCAAATGGGTTAGAAAATAATATCTATTTGACCACCTCATGCAAGTATAGGTGTCAACTCCTTAACAACTACCTCTACATTTGGTGTCGACCTCTTAGCTTCCTATACAATACTTAGGTTCCACTTAATAGGCATAGAACCCGTATGAGAATATTTAGTTTCCAACTACATAGCTTTCTTCCTGTATCGTAGATGGAGTTTTTGGTTGGATAACATAAACTAGTATGAACATGAGTTCCAGGAAGGGATTCACCTAATCCTGTATGAATAGTTCTTTCTGGCTCAATAACAATGTCATTTGCAACAACATTATTAAGTTCTTGCATGTTAGGAATAACCAACTCATCAATATTTTCAACATAATCCACAACAGGTTTCTCTTATGGAAAACTAGTTTGAACTCCATTTGCAACAAATAAAACCTTCCTGGGCTCAACAGGATTGGATGTAGGCAGTGGGAAAATAGAAATAACATTATGTCCAAGACCGTTTTGTTGGGTATGTGATATATTCTTTGCAAAATCGATCCCATGTATTGTACACTGATATGGGAGAAAAGGGGGTCGGGGGGGTGCTTAGCACCCCCCTTCCGGGAGAGTTGTAGGGGTTCGAGGGTGGGAACCTTGAGAAAACAATTTTGTGTCCATTTTTTGGCAGTTTTTCAACACATGGTGTTTTCCCAAGAATGGTCGTTGGCCCAATCCAAACCTGCATGATTCCTCTCAAGCCCTCAATCCACTGTAATATCCCTTTGATATACAATAAGAACCTCACGACCCTGCACAATATGACTCGTTGTCTCCTTGGATCTCCTTGGCCTGCTCTATGAGACCTGTGGCCAGTTCTAAAACCCCCACGATCTTCCATGGTTTGTCTAGGAATTAGATTGACCTTTCTAAGCGTCCTCTTTTAGTGCCTCGATCTGCAAAAAGGGAGAAATCGAGACTTTCTACTCAATGGGACTCGGTCCAAGTGGAAACTCAGTCTTTCTCCAATGATAATCAACCCATCAATTGAATAGTTCATCTAAGCAAGTAAATGGTGGCCCAATCAACATTAATCTTGGCTCATCAACTGAATAATTCGCCCATCAAACCCTAACTCGACCCACAAGACAGGAACTTAGCCCAAATGAAGGGAAATTGACCCAATCAAAGAAATAATTCTTCCTTAGCACAAATTTGCCCCCCACATTCAGAAATCGACCCCTTCTCAGAAGAAGAATGGTCCAGAAATAAAACTCCAAACCTCTACCTAATAGCAAATTGGTTATGTCGGATTAATGTTCGATCTAACCACTAGGTATCATATGAACTCAACTAATAGTAACCAAAATCGACCTCTCCAAAATGGGTAGTGTCTCCCTACAACTACCAATGCTTCCACACACATTTTTTTGTCACCATACTGTAAAATCCCCTCAGGATGGAAAGATCTCCATCTATGATACCACTGTAATATCCCCAACTAGGCTAGGCTAGGATATACAAAAAAACTTTAATGCAATTATGTTACTCTTGCTTATCATTTTTATATAGATACTCAACATTCATTATATTGAAATAATTTTGTCAAACATATCGTCGAAAAACTAGATACACATTGAATAGAAGAGAATCATGGAATATTTATTATGAATAAGATTTGAATACAATGATCCAAAGGCTGCTAGAAGCTGCAATACATCAATGGAAAACACACAATACAAGCCAAAAAACTAGAATAATGTCGTGGCCTCCTCAATAGATGAGATCAAACCCTCCAAGTGTCACAAC